>MU223572.1:144699-169571 GCA_018584345.1 Thuja plicata | reverse complement strand
GTTTTTTGAATGGATTCATTTGATCTGCCAAAAGATAAATTCGAAGTGTTTTTTTATCAGCATTTTAATAGGTGCGAAGGAGACTCCATTGTAGGTATGAATGAGGAGTATAGATGTTAAATCAATGCTTTTTTTATCTAAGAGGCTTTGAGCTAACCATTTCTAATTAATTCCTTCAAATGGAACCTCTCAAGGCTTAAATGATCATATTTTATTAAAAAAAAATTATTTCAGCACGAATACTGTCAATTTATATAAGAATGGCATATAGATAACACATTCATCATCAAGTGGAAACGTTCTTCATTTAATTCATTCGCCTCAAAATGATTAGGAGTCTTTTTCTATGTGACTCTGTAAGTTCTTGATTATCTAATATTTTTCTTCGCACTTGATAATAAAAAAAAAATGACAACAAAATTTCCCAAGGATGGAGACATGAGAGATGCATAAAGATTTGACGCGGTGATGTTATGGAGAAGACTCAGCATGGAGTCAATAAGTGTTGGAGAAGCACTCTTCCATTTTCCGCAATGGAGAAGCACTATTCCTCTTTTCCGCAACGGAGAAGCACTTTTTCCATTTTCCACAATGGAAGCGGAAAATAACCTTCGTTGGTAATTTTTTGCCATAGCGAGAAGCAAATTTCTATTTTTCTGCCAGAGGCAGGGGATGTTGGCTTACGACAGAATGTTTAACAGAGAATCCACTGGAGCATGAATTTGAGGATGAATGACATTGACTCGAGATTAGATCCATCATTCAAAGAATTTTGATAATGTAACTGAGCGCTATAAACTCAGATATAAGGGACTCCACAATGGGCAAAGATGATACGGTGCATGAAACATGATATTGTAAAAAGAATAAGCATGGGAAGATGGTCGTCTTGATATTTTGCCTTCATGTTATGAGCACGGTTTCTCTAACCCAAGCCCGAATAGACATAAGCAAGCTTAATGAAGTTAGAGAGAGATGCTTGCAGCCACATGGAATGGAAACTTACATAAAGCACCTTCCTCCAAATCTGAAATAGTTTCACGGCATGGACAACAGTGAAGGTATTCTATCCGAATGAAGATATTCCACCAATGCTCTGATTACATAAGACATTCAAAGTCTGAGTGGGCATGCAAAGATTTTTTGAATTTAAGATGCCATGGTCATGGAACACTCGGAACTAATGTTGAAGGTGTTGATAAGTGACATTAAAATGGGCATAGTCGAATGGATGAGATCAATTGAAGTGTTGATGATCCCATAGAAGTTTTTAGTCTCGATAGAACCATAGGATGGAGATTTCACTTAATCATAAATCGGGATTAACCAGATATATGTTGTTTCATTTTCATATTGATCAAGATCGACACTCGATCTCACAGTTTTGACTGATGATATCCTCTTATGGCACTGACACAACATCACAAAAATGGGCATGCAAAATTGTGAATAACAAAGTCGGACATGGACACTCCAACTCAAGATCACTACTAATCATAGAGAACCGAATATCCATCATCGAGACACTCGGACACCACATGATGTTATTGCAGGGACATTCCTGGAAGGATGGACATGTTGTGACTACCCAATAGAAAGGATGATTGTTGATGCTAATAAAACTAACAAGGAGGAGAAGACATAGTCTCTATCCAAGTTGAAGACCGATCAGAGAGATTAGTGAATTATGTGCAAACTGCCCACACCTAATGAGTATTAAGAAAGAATGCTCTGTGCATTGGTCTTTATGACTATTTGTTAAATGCGAATTGTTAGAACTCGATAGTAAATAAGAGACACTTCTTCCCATCCTTTCGACATGATTTCAATTGAATAAGAAAGACTTGGGAAGATTTTCCATTTTATGTCTAATTGTTAAGAGAAATCGAATGATGTCGATGCCAGGGAAAAGTAGTAAACGACACCAAATAGAGAATTGACTAAATCCCACAGAACAGAGGAAGGTAAATTTGGCAGAATTTATGGAAGTAGCGATAAGGAGATCATGAAAAGAGTGATCAGTGAAGTTATTCAAATCAGAGCATGAAATCAAGCCAAAGGAAAACATTTTAAACTCCTCAGGATATATGCTCGAGCCACGTAGATACATAGATCTTGTGAAATGTTTCCAAATTAGGTACAAAGTCTTATCATTCATTTCTCATGAGGGAGATGACACATATAACAAGGAGGTGTTGATGACAATGGAGAGGGACTCCAGTTTCATATATCCAAAGTGTCGATTATGCAGTAACACAGCAACTCGCTTTCATATTAGTTAAAATGTCCAAAATAGGCACTTGCTCTTTTTTCTGTGGTGACAAGTGTCGGATATCCCCATGAGAAATGCAATTTGAATATGTTTCAGAGAACATGTAAATCATTTGATAAAATGATTAGTGCGGTTTTAGGAAGAGATTTTAAAGATCAGGTTTTATAACTGAAAAGTGGTAAAGAATAGGAAAAACCAAGCTTTTTGGATTTTTCCTTTAAATTAGATTTGAAAAGACATAAAAGGTCTATTAATGTGAAAAGAAAAAGACAAGAATCAGTTATAGGAACTGAAAAGCCATCGAGGATTGAGGAGTCATAAGGAAGTTTATTTATTGGAAATCTTGGCCAGAAGAAGGGGTTCTTCTTTTCTGCCACAGACAGAATACTAGGGAGGAGAAGAGAGCATTGGTTTTTGTATTTGCATTTTGAGATTAAATGTTAGGATTTCTATAATGATTTTAGCAGACAAGTTGTGAGTTCATGATAGTCTGAGTATTATTATTTGAATGTTTATAATAAAGGGGAGTTTTACATCAAATCTGAGAGTTTGAGTATTGATTTCTCTGTTTGTATTCAATCTAGGAATTGTTGCACTCGCATTGTAAACATCGTCTTGCATCTTGGAGTTAAGTGGGGAATGGGTTGTGAATCTGAGTATTTCATCCATTCACTTTGTAGAAATAAGAGTGTTTGATCTTTATTTCATTTCAGTTTCATTTACTTTGCATTTTCAACATTCATGTTGCATTTCCAATGCCGGGGAGTCATAAGATGTATGGATTTTTGGGATTGGCTAGGTTTAGAGTTGGATTTATTGCCTGAGTTAGTCTTTTTTGGGGCTAGCTTGGTTTTCCTCTTCCATTCTCAGGTTAAGAACATACCCAATTAGTTTAGGAACAAATAAATTCATTGAATATCATTTGATAAGGGAGCTGTACCTTTCAATTCAGAGGAAATCTATCAACCTGATGATAGATTATCCAAATGTTGGTATCTAATCGTTCTTTCAGATTTGGGCATTTGAGAGTTAGATTCAAAAAGAACATTTTGTTTACCAATATATTTTTGGCGACTCTGCTGGGGAAGCGGGAAAGAAGACTAGTGTTGAAGATTGTTTCCTCAGTTTTATTATTATTATCTCTATTGTCTAGAGATTGGTGACTTTTTTTTAAATTCTCATAATTTTTAGTCAAGCATTCCAGTTTTTTCATCTTTAGAATTTGAGGTACCTCCCCTAGGATGGAGGTTGGCGGCTCTGTTGAAGAAGTCTTTTTGAAATATTCAGAAATTTTAAAAGATTGGATTCTAGCAAGTGATGAGAATGTCTCGAACATCTTTATTTTTATCCCAGGATTCAAAGATCCAATTCAAGAGGTTACAGAAGACGTGGCAAGGAGTGTAAGTTTTTTGAAGGACGCCTATGGCTCTTTCCTCATCAAAAGGAGATCTCTTGTGCAAAAGCTAAAAGAAGAAGAACATGCATATGAAGGTCTCCACAAAGTAGAAATCGATGAGCCTAAATCACACGTGTTGCATAAACATGAAGAAGATCAACATATACAAGGTGATATTCTAATAAGTAATGGTGAATTTTTGTATAATTTACATTTTCAGCCTGATTGTCTGAATGATGAAGATTTCAGCCACATTGAGAATAAAGAGGATTTTTTTTCTAAATTTGACCCCATGGTGATAAAAAGAAATGTTCAAGATGTATTGGTTTCATCAGTATGCTATGAAAAAATCCCATCATGTGAAATAGATGAAGGGTCATTGTTTTCTAATTCCCCTTTTGAGTTTCAAGAGGAAAGTATGGCTGAGATTGGAGAAGTTATAAGATTGCAACAGTTGGTACCATTAGTTGTTTCAATAGATACATTGTCTGGTAAAGAAGAGATCATCTCTCAGCCCTTGTCGACTATTGAAAGAGGGAATGCTCCTCTTATAACTTCAGGTATTAATTCATCATCTTGTGTTCCTGTTTTGCATGAATAACTTTCAGATTCAATTTGTGGAAATAATAATGAAGTTATCTCAGCCAATATTTATCCTAAAATCAGTGATGTATGTCCAAAATTTGAGGTTGTCATGTATGCTAAAAGCCCTTTAAATATTGGCAATTTTAAGTGTCTAAATGACAAGGATAATGAGGTGTTTTCTTTGGAGATATTTGAGAAATCTTCATTCCAGTTTGAGGTTGGGAATGATCTTGAATCTTCCATGCAAAAAGATAAAGAAATGCTGGAAATCTATGATGAGGCATGGCACTTTGGGTATGACTTTTTGCTTGCAGAATTTCTTCACTCTATTGAGCTGATATTCAGTATTGAAGGAATCATAAAACTACAGTTGAGATGGGTGATTTCATATGGATACAATGCATTCCGTCGGAAGGGTTCATACTTCTCCTTGCCGGTTAATGGTCATGTATGAGTTTCTTCCTTCTTTCTCTTCTTTTGGTGAGGTTGTCTCACCTATTTTTAAATAATTTTGTTTCCACAGTTTTGGTGTGCTTAGCTTAGCCTTTCCCGCTTTCTCACTTTTGGTTTTGGCCCTGCTCCCCTCTGCCCTCCCGGCAAGCAGCTCTTTGTTATCATTTTATGGTTAGACTCTATAGCCCAATGGATAAGGCACTTGTCTTTTGCTAGAGATACTAGATTCTTTATGTAATCTGTAGCACATAATCCCCATTCAGAGCCAGTTGTAGGTGTACTTCCAGTCCCCAATTTTAAACTTTCAAAGCTGAAGTCTTTAATGAGATCCCCCCCAAAGTGTTTCTATGAAGTTTCAATGTTCCAAGGTATTCGATGCAGAGGTTTAATCTTAAATGTTCAGAGTTCATGTTCTAGCTACACTTATTGTTTTGAAGGTGCAGAAGTGTGGGTGCAAAATTTCAGTAGTCTAATCATACAAGACCCACCACACAGAAAATATATCTCTATAGATTGAAAGGAAAAAAATTCACAATGGATCGGCTTCTCTGTCTATGATGTGTGTTAGTGAAAATCCAAGAAGAGAATTGTTAATTCGATAGCCTTGAAGGTTTTCAAAACCTATCGAGCTTTATCCTGCATATAATTCCTATGATTAAAGTATGATGCCTTTGGGTTGAATTTGTGTATTGCTATTGATTTTCATATACGATTGTGAAGTATCTGAGCTCTAGTCTACAAAGGGTGGTTTGGTAATCATGCTGATCAATAAATAAGGAAATATTTGAGATCTATACTGTCAATTTATATAAGAATGGCATATAGATAACACATTCATCATCAAGTGGAAACATTCTTCATTTAATTCATTTGGCTCAAATCGAATAGGAGTCTTTTTCTATGTGACTCTGTAAGTTCTCAGTTATCTGATATTTTGCTTCGCACTTGATAATAAAAAAAATTTGACAACAAAATTTCCCAAGGATGGAGACACAAGAGATACATAAAGATTTGATGCAGTGATGTTATGGAGACGACTCAAAATGGATTCAATAAGTGTTGGAGAAGCACTCTTCCATATTCCGCAATGGAGAAGCACTATTCCTCTTTTCCACAATGGAGAAGCACTTTTTCCATTTTCCACAGTGGAAGCGGAAAATGACCTTCGTTGGTAATTTTCCGCCATAGAAAGAAGAAAATTTCTAATTTTCTGCCAGGGGCAGGGGATGTTGGCTTACGACAGAATGTTTAATAGAGAAGCCACTGGAGCATGAATTTGAGGATGAATGACATTGACTCGTGATCGGATCCACCATTCAAAGAATTTTGATAATGTAACTGAGCGCTATAAACTTAGATATAAGGGACTCCACAATGGGCAAAGATGATATGGTGCATGAAACATGATATTGTAAAAAGAATAAGCATGGGAAGGTGGTCATCTTGATATTTTGCCTTCATGTTATGAACACGGTTTCTCTAACCCAAGCCCAAACAGACATAAGAAAGCTTAATGAAGTTAGAGAGAGATGCTTGCAGCCACATGGAATGGAAACTTACATAAAGCACCTTCCTCCAAATTTGAAACAGTTTCAAGGCATGGACAATAGTGAAGGTATTCTATCCAAATGAAGATATTCCACCGATGCTTTGATACATAAGACATTCAAAGTCTGAGTGGGCATGCAAAGATGTTTTGAATTTAAGATGCCATGGTCATGGAACACTCAGAACTAATCTTGAAGGTGTGGATAAGTGACATTAAAATGGGCATAGTCGAATGCACGAGATCAATTGAAGTGTTGATGATCCCATAGAAGTTTTGAGTCTCAATAGAACCATAGGATGGAGATTTCACTTAATCGTAAATCAGGATTAACTAGATATATGTTTTTTCATTTTCATATTGATCAAGATCGACACTCGAGCTCATAGTTTTGACTGACGATATCGTCTTATGGCACCGACACAACATCACAAACAGGGGCATGCAGAATTGTGAATAACAAAGTTGGACATGGACACTCCAACTCAAGATCACTGCTAATCATAGAAAACCAAATATCCATCATCGAGACACTCGGACACCACATGATGTTATTGCAGGGACATTCCTGGAAGGATGGATGTGTTGTGACTACTCAATCTCTTCAAGTTGTGTACCTAGAAGTATACATGGAGTAAGTATGTTGAAGAATTACAGATTTTGCACACCTTTATCATTAATGTCAAAGGGGGAGTAGTATAGAATGTGTATATGCGGAAAAGTATATATGTATATATCATAAAGTAGTATGATATACAGTCATTTTTGTATGAACTCATTTTGAGTAACTTAGCCACATTCCTTTGTTTCCATAAATGACAAAGGGGGAGATTGCTGGCAAGTTGACTTCCTAAGGAAGCATGACTTATTTTGTGTTGTCAATCATGGAAACAAAGTCATACTTAAGTTTTGTTATGAAAGACAAAATGATTAAGTGTGAAAACAGGGCAGACAGACACATACTAAGATCAGTACATCAGTGCACGTGTTAGAGATCACACCAAAGCATGTGTGCTTAGGTATATACTCTATGGTGTATATACATGCTAGATCTAGACATGTAGTGTACCAAACATCAGTACGGAAAAGTTACAGGCAGATTAGTAAACTTGCAGTCCAGAAGATAGTACATGGAAGCTAACTACAGTTTTGGTCAGCGTGAATTAGTTTGAGATGATAAGGCCATGCGCCTTTAGTTAAAATTTTGTAATAATGTAATTAATGTTATAGTAAACACGCTTGAGCCGAATTATTTGCAAGCGTTGTGTATTTTGGTTTAAAGGCCGACTAGTGTTATGTTTTGGGTCGCGCCTATTCAATTATAAACATATAAGTATGTAATGTAATGTTATGTTACAAGAGTTGATTATTATGCATGAGGAAGATATAGATGAGCAGTATAATGAAGTTAGTAGATGATATAGCTCTTTAAAGGACTAAGAGCATTTGTGCATACAAGGAACTGATCAGACAACAATGTCATTACAATAGTTCATTTTTGATATAGTGCATATCAACATTTAGAGGGTTGTAGCCTTCATCTTATTGGGCAGTGAGCCATATATCTTTAACAAGGTTTTGTAAAAGACTCCTAATAGGGTCAGACCTTTAACTAGGTCATTGTACTCAAATTGTAAAGACTGCTTCTAACAAGGCAAATGAACTTTAACAGGTTCATTATACCTAGTACAATATTTGTGGGTATTAATCCCCACCGGAGTTTTCCTCTGATCAAGGTTCTCCATAATCATATCATGTGTTATGTGTTCTTATGTTATGTTTCTTTGGATGCACATTTGATATATGTTTAATTGGCTGAAATATAATTAATAGATAAACAGTGATTCACCCCCCCCTCCCCTCTCAGTGTTTCTGACAGTATTGACACATGACACAAGATTTGGTAATGCAGAAAACCCTTGTTAGAAGGTAAAAACGACGCTGGGGATGAAACCCACAAAACTTCACTATCTGCAGAATGGAAGGGTTTGGTTAAGGCTTACAATTTTGATCACTTCTGATGATGTACCCTATTAGGAGTATCTTGTGGAGATTGGTTAAGGTCTACTTTGTTAATAGCTTTAGCTACACTATTTAGTGTGCACTCGGTTAAGATATTTACAAAGGATTGTAAAAACCACCTTTCTTCAAGGATTTCTTCTATTTTCTACACTTGTTAGAATGTAGTAAAAAATATTCATTGACCTGAGTATGTGAAATCTACTATTGTTGATTAAAGATCCATTAAATATTACATGTATAATGTATCACCTATTGTGATTGATCAATAACTTTGTTTCTCGGTAGCCTTAAATCTAGTTCTTGATAACCTAAATCATCTTTTTTTGTTCTTCTGCTTGAAACTCTTAGTCTAGTATGTAGATATGCTTCTCAGCTACAATCATCATCACACACATTCTAATTGATTACATATATATTTATACAATTATTTTGACCTAGAATGAGTTCCACGTATAACAATGATAACTCTATGATCAAAGGCTTACAACTTGACCTTGATCTCCTAGTTATCATGTTTCTAATCACTTAGAGTGATTAAAAAAATTATAATTACATTTCTTGTCCCTCAAGAAATGGATTTAAAGCTAATTAGAAAGCTAAATATAAAACACAAGTTTTTAATCTAACATGGAAGTCAGATCCACATTTCTCAAGATTCTAATTATCTCTCACTAGAATGGTGATCGTGTTTCGCTGTAGTCTGTTGGTATCCTCTCTATTCTGTTATGTTGGGTTCCTCTGTCGGGTTGCATTGTCAGGTTGTACTTTTGGGTTGCCTTGTCGGGTTTCACTAACCCTGTCTTTCGATGTTGGTGTTACCGATGGTTCAAAACTATTTTTCCTTTCATAATAAAGGAAAAATACGTCTTCGATCTCCCCATTTGACATTAGTATAAAAAATTAATATGTGAAAAATACTAAAATGTGTAGTATGTACACCATTTCTTCACTTTTTCATTATGACTCCCCCTATATATATGTTGGTATAGTATAAGTATATACATGTACACTTGATTTTATACTATCCTCCCTTTTCACCTTATCTTCTATTATATCATTCTCCCATCTATGCATATCATTTCCCCCCTTTACTATTGTACATATATTTTTCCCCCTTTTTTGATAGTAAGAGAAAAGGTGTAAATACTTACAATTTGTCAAAAATGTGGGAGTGGGATTTGTTCATGTCCTCTTGAAGGCATTATATTTTACCATTAGTATATATAAGGAAAAACATGATCTACACCATCAGTCTACACTAAACCAAAAGATAGGGCACAACACTACCCGACGCCAAGGTTACCCAATACTGCGAAGTTCAAAGCATCCCGACAAACACTATTCAGTGTTATCTGGTGATAAAAAGGATAAAGGAACTAGATGAGTAACAACAATGCAACATGATGAAACAAAAAATAGAGGAACCTGATAGATGAAGGGAACCCGATGATCAGTTCAACAAAGGAATGCCGACAGACTTTCAGTTCAACCCGATGACCAAGAACCGACAGTCAGTTACATCCCATAAAAAGTGGATCTCACTTTCCACATCAGATAAAACACTGAAGTTGTATATTTAGCATCTTTTTTTTGTTTTAAATCCATTATGTGCAGAGGAAGCAATGTAATTATTATTATTTTAAACGGTCTAACTGATTTAAAACATGCAAACTAAAAGATCAAGGTCAAGTTGTAAACCTTGGATCAAGAGTTAACATTGTAATGTGTGATTCTAGAATAGGTAAAATACTTGTATAAATAGATGCTCAATCTATTGTGAACATGTTTTTCTATGATTATTGTAGCCACTAAGAGCATCTAAGGATTAGACAAGAGAATTCATCCAGAAGGACAGAAAAGGATCAAATCAGTTTCAAGAATAGAACACAGGTTACCGACAAGAAGAGAAAAGGTATTAATCAATCACTAGAGGTGATATTCATATTATGAGAGTTTTAATGGATCTTTGATCAGAAATAATAGATTGCATATAGTTAGGTCAAACATATTGTACTCATTCTAACAAGTGTTGTAAATTAAGAAATCCTTTTAAGAAAAGTGGACCTAACAGTCCTATTGCTTATCTTTTAACCGAGTGCACACTTCATTAGTGTTTCTAAAGATCTTAATAGAGAAGATCTTAACATGTCTCCACTTAAATACTCCTAACAGGGTAGATCATCAGAAGTGATCAATTGTAAGCCTTTACCGGCTCCCTTCCATTCTGCAGATAGTGAAGTTTTGTGGGTGCCATCCCCACCACAGTTTTTACTTCCTAACAAGAGTTTTATGTGATATCATATCTTGTGTTATGTGTTTATTAATTTCATGAATGTTTCTATGAATGTTGTTGTAGACATCCAAAAATATTAATATTATTATTAATATTATTTTCCCTCTTATTCCTCTAACTATTTAATTCAATCAATTAAATAGTTTCATCTATCAATAGTTTAAACACTATTGTAATGTATTTTATTTAAATACATTTACCTCCACAAAATCCCCTTTTAATAAATTTATATTTATTAAAATCCTCCATTTTCCTAATTCTTCTAAGCTATGATTTATTCAAATCTAAATTGAATTAAATCTGAACCCTAGCTAGGAACCTATTAATCCTACCCTACATCCTACCCTACAGCCTACCCTACTCCCATCACCTCATTTCCTAAGCATGCTTCCACACCTAAATTTCCTCTAAATCATGTTTAACGGGTGATTCCTAATCTTTTTAAGGATAATGGAATGCTCACCCACATGGGGAAATTCTCTCCAAAAACGGGTATCCATTCCTCTTAAATTCTTTCTTACAACTTTGTCTCCTCATTTGAAATATTGAGCTACTCAATATTAATGCCAATTTTGACTTAAAATTGGCCATCTTTTCAAAGCCATGTGTCTCCTATGTGGCTCTTATGTGGATGCCACATAAGTGCCACTTCATCCAAGCCTCTTCCTCTTCCCAAAAACTCTATAAATAGAGGCCTTCTCTTCTCATATTTTCATCTCTCAATTTGCATTGTTATCATGCTAGTATTGTCTTAGAGTTGTCATATTTGTTTTCATGCTAATGCTTTTAGATGTTAGTTTCATGCTTTCATTTGTTTAAATCATATAGAAGTTACATGTTAGGCTCTTAATTGGTCAATAAATCATAGTTTCTTCATAAGACTTTCATATCATCCTTACTTTCAAAAGTTTAGATTATCATTTTGAAGAAGATTTGAGACTAGTTCTTCATATTAGCTCTTGAATCTTTCTTCTTGTTCTCATACTCTTGCATTTTTGAATTGGGATCCATAGTATTTGTGTGTTTGAGAGAGCACACTCACATCTAATCTAAATAAGCAAATCAAAATGAGTAGAATAGGGTGCTTCATTTACTCATTTTTAGCTTAATCCGATGTTATTTGGTATTCTTGTTGTTTTCTTTGATCTCTTACATGTTTATTTGAAATGATCTATGTTCTAACCCGCTAATGTTTTCATGTTTGAGCTTGCTCCCAACAGATTGAAGGATTCCATATACATAGTTGCAAACAATGAAAGATTATGAATTAATACTACTTGCATAAGAAGGATATCAAAAATGGTTGGTAATACAACAAAGAATGATTGCTAATGATCAAAGGAAAAAAGAGTTAAAAGTTTTAGAGGTATTGATTCACCCCTCCCCTCTTAGTACTAATTTCAATTAATCCTAATAATTGGTATCAGAGCTAAGTCTCTTCTTGGAAATCTTAAAGGCTAAAGAGAAAAGATCATACAATGCAGAAGTACAAAATTGATAAGAATATTGAGAACAAAAATCTTGAGATACAAATGTTCTATGAACAGTATAAAGAAGCGAGAGTCAAGATGAGAGAGTTGTTGGATGAGAGAAAAGGTATGGCAACTCGGAGCAATGAAAAATATTATCAAGAAGAAGAGATTCCATATTTTTTTGAATGATTAGGATCAAATACAAGTATTGCATCAGACACATCAGAAGAGAACATCACAAATCTAAAGGAGATCAATCAACATCTGACAAAACAAATAAAGATGTTATAAATCGGTTAAGAGACCCAGATGGTAAGAATTATTGATGTGATGAGTTTTTCTAGACAAGATGAAACAAAAAGAACACTTGCTATTGATGACAAAAGAAAGATTCAAAGACATGCTAAGCATCACCATGAAATTACAAATCAGATTATTCTTATGAGTCAAGAAGAAAACATAATGAATATAGAACTCATGGAAAGAGTAAAGGCTATCGGTGAACTAAGAGAAGAGAATGAAAAAATAAAGCATGAGGTTAAAATTCAGCAACAACATAATGAAATTATCAGAAAGGCTAATGAAAGAAATAAAAGAATGAATGATTTTATTGAAGGAAAACGAAGAGTCAACAAAAACAACGGTCTAGGCTTTACCAAAAATGGAGAATCATCAAATCAAGAAAATCCAAAGAATGTCTATGAAAATCCAAGACCAAGAAAGCTGACATGCAAATACTGTGGAAAGCAAGGCCACACATCAAATGTATGCTGAGGAAAAATTAAAGGTATTCCTAAATCTACATCTTCATTCATAGGATTATGTTATAAATGTAACAAGATAGGACATAAAGCATATGAATGTAAGTCTAAGATGGAACAACCAAAGAAGGAAACCTACATGTAAAAATATTGTCCTACATGCAAGATGAATGGGCACACAACTAATGAATGCTAGAAAAAGAAAAGGGAAGCATGGAAGCCTAAAGGTCAAGAAACTCCCTATCAACCAAAGAGAATCGGTAATCAATATTTATGGGACTACAATACTTGGACAAACTTTACAGCATGTGGTAGATATGGTCACATTGTTACAAACTACATGAGGACATGGACCAAAAGGTCTAGAGGCTGGACAAACCCCAGAACGGTATGCTTACACTGTCACAAAGTTATTAATCTCAAGAAATATTGCAAAGACCGAATGACAAAGACAAGCATATATCCAAATGGAAACACCATTGAAGATATCCCGAGGGCTAGAGACAAAATGTGGAAAGAAGCTTCAAGAAATGCAAATGGTGACACCCCATCCAATGGATCCATTGAAATAACCACCCCCACTTAAGATGAACAAGTAAGTATAGAACTACACTACACCAAGTCATATTTTGCATTAGTTCCATTATACAATTGATAGATATTCAAAATATGCATAAATAAATATGCATATTATGTTACTTGTTACAGTTCTGAGAAAACAACCCCATTGATAAACACATACTAAAAATCATTGGTGAACATAATGGATGAGCTTTCTACACTTACTGTGAATTGTCAATGAACACATAAAATGGCTAATTTGCTAATGTAACCCAACACCTGTCGGTAAGGAAGCAAAGTTATAAAGTTTTCATGATAGAACACTGATATTCGTCAGTGAAAGAAAAAATCTTCACAGCCATCCCGAGCATCCTGACATCACCGACAATGATTTTGAAAGTCTTCCTAACAAACTCTATCTTCATGACCTGATGAGTTGTTGAGCATTTATGAAATACTTAGGGGAAAATTCTATAAATACTCGAGGGGAGCACTTCATTTTGCACCTGCAATTTGAAGAGAAAAAGGAGAGTGATAAAAGAGAAGATAGAATAGTGTCCTTGACTCAATCTAGCACACAAAAAATATATCATTCACTAGTATCAGAAATCAAAGTAAGTACCGAGGGCACTGAAAGAACTCTATCGTAATTTTCAAGAAAGCCCTAAAATTTGAAAAATTATGGCAACCACTTCAAGAACTTGAAAGATCAAGAATGATAAGAAGAATGTGGTTAGGTTAATTAAGAACAACACCTGTGTAGAGCTCAAATATAAGATATTCCTGGAGATTGCATCGTAACCCAATGAATCCAGTGCATTTTCAAAGATTCCACCTAGGGTTTTACTAATAGAGGACGTAAGGTCCTACATTCATTGCAAGATCATTGAAATAGGTGATCTGGAGATGGATGAAGCTTACAAGAAGCTTTTTTGTGTAGAAGGAAACCTAAAAGATGAACATAAGCATCTGCAAGTGACGGAACTAACCAATGCCCTATATTTCCTGAGGGACTTCAAAACTGATTGGATTAGGTTGGTACTTATTAGAATGCATGATCAGAAGATATGGTTAGATCAACCTAAGAAAATCACTAAGGATATCATTCATGCTATCACTGGTTATCCAATAACCGACAAGCCTAAGGCTCATAAGCATCCTTCCAGGCCAGAAGTTGAAAAGCTCACAAAACATTAATGGGATAACATAGGTCTTAAGGTTAACACCATCACCGATAAACAACTAAGGTTTGGTGCATGTGTGATTGGTTACAAGATCTTTCAAGAAAGTAGGCTAAATAGCATATCGTCAACATCAGTAAGCACGACTTACAAGATAGTAGAAAAGGGAATCCAAATGGATTTGTGTGAGATCCTACTAAAGAAACTTGATGAGAACATGAACACAATAAGGTCTGCAAAGACTAACACATGTAAGTTCGGATCACTTATCATGTGTATATTCTTCTACTTTCAAGAATACTTTCCTTCAGCGGGAAAAGTGAAATGGGACACTACAAAGTCAGTGACACTACAAATTAGTGAACTTATTAAGTCACTAGGAGATAAATTTGATTCATTTATGGCTGCATACTTCCTTGAATTCAAGTAAAAGATGATGGAAAGAGTAAGAATCCCTGAGAAACTAATTGAAAAACATAGGGATGAGATATGTTTTATGGTGGATATAGAGTTCACCCACATAAAACTGGTTATACCAAGAACAACATAGTTAGCCCCACTTTATTATGAAATCAACATAGATCAAGCAACCAATGATATTGATGCATTGATCAATGAGACAATTGTTAGAAAACAACCTAGATTTGGCACTTATGAAGAGGCAAGGTCAAAGATAAAAAAGAGGCCTAGAAATCAAAAAGACTATAAACAAGAAGAATAAGATGATCAAGAATCTTAAAAATATTCTATCAGTTAATGAGGAGGAACAATAACAAATAGAGGAAACCGATGAATAGGGTACCATCGGTGAAGGGAAAGGTGAGAAGAAATCAAACTCTAATTCAAACGAGTCTGATACACCTCCACCTCCTATAAAGAAATAAAGGACAAGGAGTCCAACTGCTAAGACCAATACCACACCTCTTAAGAAAGGTCAAGTAAGGACCTATAAGAGGAAGCAACCAACTAAGAAAACAAAGTACAAAACAAAGAAACAAAAACCTACAAAGAGGAGAAATATAATGGTCAGGACTAAAGCTGACATTGAGGATTCTGAAGAAGATGAGCCTGATGTAGTGAATAAAAACTTCAAAAATCAAACAATTGATGAGGCTGTTGAATCTATTGTTGCATCTGGCACCATGTATGATAAGAAAATCAGACAATGGGATACACTTAAAATAGAGGACTGAAATAAGATACAAGAGGCAATCATCAGGTCAATGGTAAAATTCAAATATGTACCAGCTAAATTTGCCAACCAAATACCCAAAGAGTTGGGTAATAAAATATATCAAAAATGGTCATATGCTCTACAAACCGAAAGAGAAGTAAGGGAGAGGGTCCTTTTCACACTTATGCCTCCTGAATCTAAGATAGAAGAAATCAAAGAAATACTGAAGAAGCACTCAAGCAAATTTGTATCCAAAATTAGAGCTTACAAAGTGCTAGAGGATAAGTTTATAGAGCTGGACAAAATGACTGAGACTAAATGGAGACAACTCCTAGATCTTCCTGCAGAGTCAAAAAGTTGCGAGGAATAGTTACTTCTCACCGACACACCTCATAGAGAGGAGGAGAAAGATAAGGCAATTCCTCAACACATTTCTTTAGACAATGTTGAAGATATGGAGCCAATAGATTTGGAAAAAGTCATGGATGATCTTGACATTCAAGACATCACACATTATGAATCTGATAAGGATCCATAGAAAGAAGATGATGTTATATTCATATCAATTAAGGATAAAATCAAGCAACAAAAAATGGAGACCCAAGCCAATAAAGACATGGATGTTGCTGATGAGAAATGGAAGGACACTTCAGTCATGGACATAATAGAACCAGACCCTATAGAGAAAATTCAAAAATATGAGGATGTCACTGCTCAAAAAGATCAAACTGACGAGCAGGACACCGCTATAAAATCAACACAAGCTAGCACACAAAGGAACATGCCAGTATTGATGAAGGCCATCAATATACTAGAAGGTAATGAAGGATCTACTACAGAAGATACATCCACACATGAGGATGAGGGTGATGGAGAAGCAAAAGACACCACAAATGACACAAAGGACACAACTATAGAACAAGCTGCAACCAATGATCAGAAAGATAACTCTAGTGATCAAAGTAAAGAGGAAGCACTAAACGTAGAAGAGGACACGCAGAAAGAAAAGAGTGAACAAACAAAGAAAGATGAGATGGAAAAGAAAATAGAAGAAAATTTTGTAAAGACACCAAAGTTTGATGGAGAGACATCTTCACAAAACTGACAGGTACACCCTAAGAAGAAAACACAAGAAACATCTTCAACAAAGCCTTCACCAAGAACTTCAAAGGGGACAAATGAACTAGCAATGGTAGTTCATACATCTGCGTCCACACAAATCTCAAATAAGAAGAAGAAGAGAAAGAATAAGAATCCAGTTACACTGGATGAAATCATTAAGATTCCAGTTTGTGATCCCAAGACATTGGATCCAACTAAATTAAAAAAGTATGCAAGACTTTTTGAGAGGAAGGAAATGCAATAAAAATTGAGAAAAGACACAAAATAAGCAAAGGTACTTGAAGTAGTATGAGGAATACTTCAACAAATTGTACCAAATGTAGATGTTGATCAAACAACCCCAATGCTTGATCAATTAGTGGTTCTCACGGATGCAATCACCTCTCAGAACATAGATGCTAAGAAGGTCATGGAAGAAATAATTGAACCAAAATATGAGTTAAAGCTAGCAAAAAAGATAAGCCAAGAAGTGGCATTGCAAAAGGTAAAGCTTTTTAAATTGGTTAGCACAATAGATCCAATAATTTTAGAAGCTATAACCTTAATATAGAAGTTATGCACACTTGATCAACTCACCCAGAAATATACTGACAAGATAGCATAGATAGATGTTGATCTTCAAACAAGTGCACAAAGTCTCATGAATAGTGAAGAGGCAATAAAATTGCACAATGAGAAACTCAAGAAAGATTGAAAATTGAGATAGGACATTTAGATTGCAGAGACCAAGTTTAGAGATGAGGTAAATGAACTTTAAACACAACTCTTACTGACACTCTTGCTATTGCAGAAACATATGACAGAGGCAAAAGATTTAATTTCCACCCTAGAAATGTTTGTCCTAGACAACATTTATAATATGCATGCAAGAATACCTAGCTAGAGCACATGGCACTAGAACTACTAAAAGAAAAATGGGAGAAATTGCTTGAAGATGTCAAGAAAACCCACTCACATATTCTTAACACATTGTAAGTTACACATTTTTTTCACATTTTTTGTCATCTTATAAGTTGTACATTTTTCTCATGAGTATCAAATAAAGGGGGAAGTGATATGTACAGTCATAATAAAAGAAAGTGGAAATGAAAGGAGAAAATGATGTGTACAGTCAAACATCTGAAAGAGAAAAGAATAGGGAATGTATAGTACAGAGGCAAGTATACATGTACATATACTTATACTATAATGATGCATATAGTTAGGGGGAGTCATATAATGACAAGGATATATACATGGTGTACATACTAAACACTTTAGTATTATGCACATATCAGTTTTTGATACTAATGTCAAAGCGGGAGATTGAAGGCATTATATTTTTCCTTTAGTATATAAAAGGAAAAACATGATCTACACCATTGGTCTACACTACACTGACAGACAGGGCACAACACTACCCGATGCCAAGGTTACCTGATACTGCCAAGTTCAAAGCATCCTAACAAACACTATTCAGTGTTATCCAATGAAAAAAATGATAAAGGAACCTGACGAGTAATTACAGTACAAACTGACAAAATAAAAAAGAGAGGAACCCAAAAAATGAAGGGAACCCAATGATTAGTTCAACAAAGGAACGTGGACAGACTTTCAGTTCAACCCGATGACCAAAAACCGATAGTCAGTTAAATCTCACGAAAAGTGGATCTGACTTTCCATGTTAGATAAACCACTGAAGTTGTATATTTAGCTTCTTGTTTTTGTTTTAAATCCATTATCTGCGGAGGAAGCAATGTAATTATTATTTTTTTAATTAGTCTAACTATTTTAAAACATGCAAACTAAAAGATCAAGGTCAAGTTGTAAACCCTGGATCAAGATTTAACATTGTAATGTGTGATTCTAGAATAGGTAAAATACTTGTATAAATAGATGCTCAATCTATTGTGAACATGTTGTTCGATGATGATTGTAGCCACTAAGAGCATCTAAGGATCAGATAAGAGAATTCATGTAGAAGGGCAGAAAAGGATCAAATCAGTTTCAAGAACAGAACATAGGCTATCGACGAGTAGAGAAAAGATAATCAATCACTATAGGTGATATTCATATTATGAGAGTTTTAATGGATCTATGATCAACTATAATAGATTTCATACAATCAAGTCAAACATATTGTACTCATTCTAACAAGTTTAGTACACTTAAGAAATCCTTTTAAGAAAGGTGGACCTAATAGTCCTATTGAAAATCTCTTAACCGAGTGCACACTTCATTAGTGTTGCTAAAGCTCTTAACATAGTAGATCTTAAAAGGTCTCCACTGTAATGCTCCTAACATGGTAGATCATCATAAGTGATCAATTTTAATCCTTTATGGGCTCCCTTCCATTCTACAGATAGTGAATTTTTGTGGGTGCCATCCCCACCGTAGTTTTTACTTCCTAACAGGAGTTTTCTGCGATATCAAATCTTGTTTTATGTGTTTATTACTTTCATGAATATTTCTATGAATTTTGCAAACAATTAAATATTATGAATTAATACTACTTGCATAAGAAGAAAATCATAAATTGTTGGTAATATAGTAAAGAATGATTGCTAATGATCAAAGGTGAAAAGAGTTAAAAGTTTAGAGGTACTCATTCACCCCTCCCCTCTTAGTACTTCCCATTAATCTCAACACCTCCATCATCTTCTTCCATTTCTCTTGAAGGTGTTCTAGATCCATATGCTCTAATGTAATCATGGCATGCATATCATAGATGTTGTTGGTGACAGACATCTCTAGGGTGGCAATTAATTGTCTTGTCATTGTCATATGTTGCTGCAATAGTGTTAGATTCGGTAGGAGTAGAGCTTGTAGCTTGGTTACCTCATCCCTAAACTTTGTTTCTGCATCTTGTATCTAAATTCTCAACTTATTGGCTTCCATTACCTTTCCATAATGCAACTTTATTGCATTGTCTATTATTGAGATACTTTGAGCTCTAGAATATAGATTAGTATCTATTTGTGCAATATTTTCACTATTCTCTTTATTGAATTTCTCTAATGTGCTTAACTTCTGAACTAAGGAAATGGGTTTTGAAATGATAGGTTCTAACTAATTCACTTGTTAGAAAGCTTTACCTTATTCTCTTCCACTTCTTAGGTGATTTTCTTTGTTAATTTGTGTTGGTACTTTTGTTCTACTCATTCTTCTATTGCTTTCTCTGTATCCACATCCTGAGAGGTGATGGCCTCGATAAGAATGGCAAGTTGATCAAGAATTGGGGCATCTTGATAAATATCTATGTCAGGAACAATTTGGACTAGAATGTCCCTTGTTGTTTCTAGCACTTGTGAGTCCCTGTGTTGTTTCCTAAGGTTTTCTTGTAAATTTTTTCCCTGATATATTTCTCCATACTATTGAAGAGATTCATAATCCAATGTAGAAGGGTCACACTTCAGTGTCTCAATGATTTCATCTAGTACTACTTGCAATTTCTTCTTTTTGTTCTTCTTGTTTTTCTTGGATGCTAAGTGGGAAGTTCCTGAATGTAGCACCAAAGAAAGATCCTTTTCTTGGTCAGATGTGATCGATGAAGGTTTTTGTGGTGTTGTTTCTTTTGACTCCTACTTGGTATCTGACTATCGGTTGGGAGTGGACATCTCCACATCAACCTTTGGTTTATCTATAGAATTTCCTTTAGTATCCTAAGGAGTAGCATCATCTTTCTTCTCTTCTTCACCTTTATTTTTGTGCTCTTCATTAGTTTCTTTTGGTTTTCCATCTTGTACATTATGTTCATCAGTTGTATCTTTCTACTCATCATTACCCTTATCTTTGGGTATGATTGCATCTTTTTTCCTTGGTGAATTTTATTTTTGTGAGATAATATTGATAGCCTATATCAATAGTGGAATTTGGCCTAGTATATTCACCTGTGCAAAATCTGTGGTTGTGTCCTATTCATCAGTTTGGTATGGAACAACAATGACATCTTCATCCTTCTTCACATTATCTGTAGGATCTTCTCTGGTAATATCAATGATATTATTATTGGGACATGTTTCATCTGCAGTGTCCATATCCTTATTATCTATTATGTTCAATGCTTCTTCATTTACATCTTCACTATCATTTATAATGATGTGCTCAGGACTCGGTTTAGCTTGATCTTCTTCATTATGTGACTTGTCGATAAGAGATAATTATGGCTCATGGCTTGTGTCCTATTTTGGTACATCAAGTATATTTCTCCATGCATCCTCACTTTTTCTGTCAGTCTCAATTAGATATCCATGTAGCACTTTGTAGGCTCTTAATTTTGGTGAGAACCTCTTAGAGTGTAACTTCATCATATCTTCAATTTCCTCCATCTTGGACTCATGTGGCATAATTGAAACTAGGGTTGTTTCCCTTATTCGTTTTTATTCCTTTAGTGCATATGTCCACCTCGCTGAGAGTATTTTTAGAAGTTCTTTAGGCATTTTACCTTCAAACTATATTGATACATACTTGAATATACACATCATTGAGATGATGGTTTCCTCTATCTTGTTTTGATCCTCGAGATCCAATGTTAGCCATTTCCTATTCTTAGGTTCTGTTATTGAACCTGACTTGATGGTAGCTGTACATACCTCATCAATTTTTGTAGGGAATTGGTTCTTAAAAGATTTTTCATCCTTTTCGGTATCTTCTATATCTTCCTTAGTTCTGATGAATCTTTTTCTTCTCTTAGGTTCTAATGTTTGACCTTTTTGAGGCTTCCTTTTATAAGTTCTCACCTGTCCTTTCTTGACCAGTGATGTAGTCACAACTTTTGTTGACTGACTTCTGCTCCTTGTTGGAGCTGTAGTCCTTGGTTTCTTTGTAGGTGGTGGTGGATGTGCATCAAACTCTATAGATTATGAGTCACTCAATTCTTCTTCTTCATAGATGGGTGACTATCCCTCGGTGTCATCCTTTTGTTCAGTCTCCTCATCATTTACCAACAACTTTTTCTTCAGTGTCTTAACCATTTTCCCTTTCTTTCTATCAATTTTCTTCACTACTAGGCCGATCTTTATTCTTTCCTTGGCCTCTTCATAGGTTTGAAACCTAGGTAGTGACTTGACTACTGGTTCATTTATCAATGCTTCAATAGCATTGGTTTCTTGATATATGTTGACCTCATAGTCAAGTGGTGCTAAACATGCTATCCTTGGTACAACTGGTTTGATAAAGGTGTTATCAGTGTCCACAATAAATAAAATGTCAGTTTTATACTTTTCTACCAATTTTTCTGGTATCCTCATCCTCTTTTGTATTATGTTTTTGAATCTAGTGAAGTATTCATCCATGACTAATTCAAAATTATCTCCTAGTAATTTGATGAACTAACTAATTTGTATGGTCATTGGTCGGGTAGTGTCCCATTTGACATTACCGATAGATGGGAAGGATTCTTGAAAATAGAAAAATATACACATAATGAGTGAACCAAACTTACATGAGTTAACCTTTTTAGTCCTGATTGTCCTCATGTTCTCATCAAATTGCCTCAGTAGAATTTATGATAGATATAGTTGGAGGCCCTTCTTGACAATCTTGTGGGCAGTATAAACAACTCCACTTGCAATGTTATTTAGCCTGCTTTCCTAAAATATTTTTTAACCTAAGACACATGGACCAAATTTTAGTTCTGCATCGGTGATGGTGGTTACCTTCAGTCCTCTTCCATCCCATACTGTACCTTTTGTATTCTCAATTTTTGGGCGAGGAGGGTTTTTGAGTGCCTTGGATTTTTTAGTTATAGGATAACTAGTCACAGTGTGTATCACATCCCTGGTGATTTTCTTTGGCTCATCTAGCCACATTTTTTGGTCATGTTCATGACTTAGTATCATCCTAATCCATTCTGTTTTTAATTCATTCAGGAATATTAGGGAATTTATTAGCCCTCTCACCTTGATTTTTTTTGTGTTCCTCCTTGATGGTTCCTTCATTACAAAGTTCTTTGTAAGCTTTCTCGACCTCAAGATCTCCTATCTTGGCGATCTTGCAGTGAATATATGCTTAGACATCCTCAACAAGAAAAACCCTAGCTTGTATATTAGAGAATGCACTAGCATTGTCAGGTTTTGAAGAAACCTCAGGACAGATCTTGTAATGAGGTTCTTCACAAGTGGTTTTCTTGATTAGATTAACCTTTTTCTCCTTTTCATTCTTGATCTTTGAAACATGGGATGTAGTTTCCATAGTCTCTAAAATTTAGGGCTTTTCCCATAAATAAATAGAGTGCTCGGTAAATGTAGTTACTTAGTTTAACCTTCTTTAGCTTGAGTAAATCTGGCTGAGTGTTGTGAACAGTGTGCGAGTCTCTCTGTGATCTAGTCATGGTTGGTCGCTTTGTGCTCTGGCTTCTCTCTGCTTCTTCACTCTAATTCACATTGTGAATAATGAGTTCTTCTGTCACCTTTTTATAGGCATTTTCCCCAAGAGGTGTCATTAATTCTTCACCCACTTATCGATGTTTGAAGATGAAGTCGCTTGGGTTACAAACAAACGTCATTCTCAGTGAGAATGTGATGCTCCCAGGGCAAGTGTTAACTTATCTGACCTTTCATGTGTTTACCGATGGATATTAGTTTATAGAGAAGATGACATTATCTTTTCACATGAATACTGATGAAGCTCGGTATACACTAGTGACCTAGCTTTTATATCTTAACTGACGATTCTCGGTAAGTATAGACAACTTAGATTTGTATGTTAACTAATGATTTTTGGTATGCATTAACCGATGAGATTGAATTCCTAGAATCATAACAAGTAATACCATAGTGCATCTTTAATCATGCTGATTTGGTCTTTCAACTATGCATAATGGAATTGATGCAAAATATAACTTGGTATAGTGCAGTTCCATACTTACTTGTTCTTCTTAGGTGGGGTTGGTTGTGTCACTAGATCCATTGGATAAGGTGTTACCAATTAAATTTCTCAGTCCAGCTTCATCAATGTTTGTAGCTTTCCTCCACATTTTGTAGCTTGTCTCTGTCACTTAGTCTCTACAGTCCTTGCTTAGATGATCGACCCTATGATAGTGTAATCATGTCATTCTGCGGTTATTCCAGCTTCTATACTTTCTTGTCCATTTTCTCATGTAGTTTTCAGCTATGTATCCATATCTTTCACATGTTGTGCAGTTTTCCCATGTGTTGTAATCCCAAACATATGAGTTAGCAACTCTTTTTGATTGATATGCATTTTCATGATCTTTAGGCTTCCATGCTTGTTTTTTCTTCTTCCTACATTCAAGAGATGTGTGCCCTTTATTTTGCAATTAGGATAACATTTTTTCATGTAGGTTTCCTTCTTTTCTTGTTTCACCTCAGATTTACATTCAAATGCTTTATTTCCTTTCTTGTTACATTTATAACAATTTCCTATGAATAATGGTGTGGAGTTAGGAATACCTTTCATTTTTCTCTTGCATACATTTGACGTGTGGCCTTTTTTCCACAGTGATTGCATGACTACTTTCTTGGTCTTGAATTTGTGTAGAAATTTTGTGGATCATCTTGGTATGGTGGTTCTCCATGCTCAGTATACCCTAGTCCGATGTTGTTGTTGACTCTTCTTTGTCCATCTAGAAAATCATCCATCCTTTCTATACTTTCTTCAGCTCTCTTAATCATGTCATTGTGTTGTTTCTGAATTCTTACTTCATGCTTGATTTTTTCATTTTCTTCTCTTATCTCACCAACATCTTCTATTCTTTGAATGAGTTCTATGTTCATTCGGTTTGCACATTGACTCATAAGAATTGTAATGCCCCTCCAACACTGTCAAGTCTTGGCTATGCTCACTAGAAATTAGGAAGAGCTATATGTGAGAATGATCCTTCTCGAGATGGTGGCTTAAACTGAACCTCTTACAACTCACCATAAATTCTTATTTTAATAGGGGAAATAATAATATTTACATAAATATGTTCCTTTATATCTTCATATGTGTCAGAGATAGTTTAGGACCTTAATGCTAAAAGGACCACCTGATAGACTTATATGCTTGTATGTGAGATGCTCATTATTAATGTTTAAAATTATCTTAGGTTAA
>MU223572.1:106850-131999 GCA_018584345.1 Thuja plicata | reverse complement strand
GTGTCAAGATGTGTCAATCCTGTATCTCCAATGGAAGCCAAATGGAGTCTCATGAGACCTTGCCATGCTGAAAAGTTATTTCTGTTAAGCCTTGGAATTTCCCTCTTGTAAGACATCCTGATCTTTAACTTAGATCCTTGAAATCCTTCCTGTAAGCACAGAATGCTCTGATACCAATTTTTTGAAATATAGATGGAGTAACTAAGAGGGGAGGGGTGAATCAGTTACCACAAAAAATAAATCCACAAGTCCCTTAGATGTCTTCAATATATATTGCTGTTACTCGGTAGATTAACTTATTATTGTTCATTAAACATTCACAGTTATTAACATGCATAAAACAAATAACATGAACACAAGTAACACCAGATATAACGTGGAAACCCAATTTGGTAAAACCACCAATGCAACTAGTTACTGATTTTCACTCTTCTGAAGTGAGCTCTGTTAGGAGCCAACCCTGTTAAAGGTTACAAAACACACTGTTTGGTGTGACCCTGTTAAAGGATTTAATCACCCTGCTAGGAGTGGCCTTGCGAGAGGTCTTTAGAGAAATTCAACTGAATTGTCACCTTGTTAGAGGATTTATGAAATGGTTGTTAGACCAACTCTGCTAAGAGATTTCGGTATCACTACTACAATGGTTAGAAAGTAACAATGAAGTGACCTGAAATAAATGCAACTTATCTTGCTGATACAGATCTTTGTTCTACACCAATAGATCCTTACTGATCAAATATATCTTTGCAGCACCTCAAGGATATCTCTAATCCTTCATCAGAATTCACACATTCCTGCTTCTTCACATTTCCACACTTCTCACTACACTTCTTGAATTCGCAACTTGATCTTTCATATATACCCTTCAGGTTATCAAGTCGGCCCAATTACAAGTTTCAATTAATAAATATTACATTATTCGGCTGCATAAACATATACAAATAAAATCCTTCGCAGGCCGACGCTGTCCAGAAATGATATTCCAGTGTTGACCAACTGATGCTCTGTGAAAACTGCAGATTCTACGAAAATCCTTTGGTAACCGAGTGAACTCGGTAAGCACTGACTTTCCTTCACATATTCTTTGATGACCGAGTGAACTCGGTAGAGACTGAATTTCTTTTGTTGACCGAGTGAGCCCGGTAGTAACTAACTTCTTGGTATAGTATTCTGGAGCGCTTGGTAGACTCTATAAATAGCTTCTCTTACCATCTGAACTTGGTAGACTTGGTTAACTACCTTGCTGAACATTCTGAGCTCAGTAGACTCTGTCTAATGACTGATATGACATTTTTGTAACATCAAGGACAATACACAATTAAACAATTGTTTCCAATAGCTTCTAGCATCAAACTTACCAACACCATCATCTCTCTTGAGGTAGCACTTGCTGCCAAAGATTCTAAAGTATTTTACTGTAGGTACATTACCAAACAAAAGTTCATAAGGTGTCTTATCTATGCCTAGCCTTAGTTGTGTTCTGTTGATAGTATAGACTATTGTATTGACTACATCTCTCCAATAGGTGTGCACAAATTTTCCTTCAATCATAGTGCACACTGTATCAATTATGATCATGTTCCTTCTTTCTACAATCCCATTCTGTTGAGGGGTTCTAGGAGAACTCAACTATCTTTTGATCCCATGTTCTTCGCAGTACTCATAAAACTGGTCAAAGGTGAATTCTCCTCCTCTATCTGATCTTATACATTTTAGTTTTCTTCTAGATTCATTCTCAACATTAGCTTTGAATATTTTTATTTTCTCAAAGGCTTCAGACTTATCCTTTAAGAAAGCAACCCACATCATCCTTGAAAAATCATCAACAAACAAAATGAAATACCTTTCTCCATAGTATGATCTTGTTTGAGTAGGACCACATAAATCTATATGCACTAGGTCTAACTTGTTTTTAGTTGAGTTCTTCTTGCTTCTGAAAGAGCTCCTTACATGCTTTCCCATAATACATTTCCTACACATTGTGTCAACTGGTGTTGCAATACTTGGAAGGTCTCTAACTGCCTTGACATTTCTTATCTTTACTATATTGTCAAAATTGATATGATAGAGTCTCTTGTGCCATAACCAACTGTCATCCACATTTGCAACAAAAAAACTTACATCTAAATTGAGCTGAAGAACATTACCTTTTTTTTTAGCCTGATACAATCATGTCTCCTTATTTGTCGTTAATAATGCATTTGTTTTCTTTGAATTCCAAATGATAACCTTTGTTAAGTAGTTGTCCAACACTTAGTAAGTTGTGATGTAAACCATCAACATACAGAACATCATTTGTCTTTCTCTTTCCATCTAGGGTGATAGATCCTTTTCCTATGATAGGTTTAGGAGTGTTATCTCCAAATCTAACCATACCACCTTTGTACTTTTCCAAATGAAAAAATATATCTTTATCACCTGTCATGTGGTGAGACTATCTGTTGTCAATGATCCAATCAGTTCTGATGTCTTCTTTGGAAATTAGGGCTAACTCCTGTGCTTCCTTTTCATCTTAAGTGTCCATTTCTTCAAGCAATTTTTCCATGTCTTTAAGGGAAATGAATCCAATTTCATCTTCTCCTATATCTTCATCAGTTACACCTTCTTCAGCATGATAGCATTCTTTTCTGTATTTAGGTTTATAATTAGATCTGAATTTCTTTACTCTTGTAGGACACTTGGATGCAAAGTGGCCAATCTTGTTGAATGAAAAACATTTGAATGGCAACTGTCCTTCATAATTTCCTTTTCCTTTCTTTTCTCTTTTAGCAATCATGGAAATAATTTCTTCTAGTTGTTCATCAACTTCTTCTTTCTCATTAGAAATGTGTAAAGTTTTCTTACCATCTATTGATGCTTTGAAGGCTGTTTCACTTTTGGGTTCAGTCTTCAATCTGGACATCTCAAATACAGATATTTTACTGATCAAAGTCTCTCTCTTGAAGTCCTTTGAAAATTTCATGGTTTCATCTAGAATATTAATCTTTCTCTCATAGTCTTCTGTCAATGTAGTCATCAGCTTGTCCATTATGTCTTCTTCTAAAACTTCTCCACCATTGTTTCTGATTCCAGAAACTGCTTCATTTATCCTCTGATTGTAGGCTCTGATGTTCTCTTCAGGTACATCTCAAGATTGTTGTATTTATTTTTCCATGTCTTCCTGCGTGCATTCTTTGCTTGGATATCCCCTTCAAACATGTCTTCTAAATAATTCCATATTGTGTATGCCTTGTCTACTTTCTTGATCTCAGAGAATTCACTGTCAGATAGTGCACTTATAAGGGCTTCTTTGGAAATTGCATTAGCTGTGTATGTATCCTTTTGTTTACTAGTAGCATCATCTTTTGCAAGGTCTTTTAGAGAGGGAATAGAAACTTATTATGTGGCTATCTCAAAGATATCAAAACCAACACATTGTAGATGTGTTATCATTTTTTTCTTCCAATCCAGATAATTCTCTCCATCAAACTTAGGACTCTCTTTTCTGAATTATGCCATTTGATCTGCCTTAAGTTGTTAGGCTTTCTCTTCAAGGCACTTGGCTCTGATACCAATTGTTAGAATAGTCGCAAAGGATAAATGAGAGGGGGGGTGAATTAGTTATCAGCTAATTTAATTCTTTTCTCTTTTATCAATTTTGGAAAACCATAAAGTAAATGCACATTTAGATAACACAATAGACAACACCACAATTTGGTTACGGGGAAACCAAATGGTAAAACACCCGGTGGGAATTTGCACCCACAATGAACTATACTTGTTTATAATAATCCTTGTTAGAAGATATTGAAACCCTATTAGGAGTTTTCTTTACAATGCAATAAGTATAGTGACCTAGTTAAGGGTCTGGACCTGTTAGGAGTCTTTTACAAATAACCCTGTTAAGGGTGATAACTCACTATCCAAAAGTTCACTGCTTCAATGGTGAAGGCTACAACCTTTTGTAGAACAGATATGCACTATATCTGATGATGAATTGTAGAGTAGACCTGTTGTCTTGATCAATTCCAATGTAGTGTAATATTTCACTGCTTCTTCACATAGATCCTTGATGAATGAACATAACTGATATTCTATTGTGTACTTTTTCTGTCTCTTTTCTTATCATTCACACTTAGATTTTCACAAATGAACTACTATAAGTATCTTCCTCAAATTATAAGATCATGGGACCTGTTAGGTAACTCTTCACAACATCCTTGTCAGCTAAACTAACCACGCAAGCATAATTACAACTGCGCAATATAAACTAAATACACGAGACACTTCACAAAGTCGGCTTCACCAAATTACCTCAAACAACACAATCCTGATGAAACATGATAGGCGCTCTTAACCACACATGTTTAAATCATAACTAATCATTAATATACACATGCATATCCTGAAGATAGGAACAACTCAAGAAACATGGTAAATATGTTGGCTCTGAACAGATACTCTCTAGAAACTGTAACTGCAAATACAGATTAACACAACTTAACTGATACATCAAATCTGATCCTGCATGTATGAACAAAGCATCAATAACATGTCTACAAAATGAATATAACCACGCAAGGGTTAAAATAAATTTTTTGATAAGTACATACAGAATGTTGTTGTGTATTATATGTTGTCATCAATGACAAACATACAATCAACTAGCTGCCACAAGTAAATCTCCAATAGAAAGATGCCATAATATTTCTTTCATCCAGTAGTTCTCTCATCTTGATTCTTGTTACTTTTTACTACTCATAGAAGATGTATATTTCTAGCTTCTAATTCTCAATACCTTTGTCTAGCTTATACCTTTCCATTGTATGATCTTTTCTCTCAAGTCTTTTAAACTTTTCCAAATAAGAGATCTAGCTCTGATACCAATTGTGAAAATTAATGGAATGGTGTCTACTGAGAGGGGAGGGGTGAATCAACACCCTTAAAACTTGTATCACTTAACCTTAATCCTTTATCTAATAAATTGTATTACCAACCATATGTTCTATCCTATCTTTGTGTATGTTATATCAATTCATAAACTTAATAAGCATGTAAACATTCATGAAATGTATTGACTCATGACACAAGATTTGGTAACACAGAAAACCCCCATTAGAAGGTAAAAACTGTGGTGGGGATGAAGCCCACAAAACTTCACTATCTGCAGAAAGGAAGGGGTCGGTTAAGGCTTAAAATTTTGATCACTTCTTATGATCTACCCTGTTAGGAGTATCTTGTGGAGACTGGTTAAGGTCTTCTTTATTAAGAGCTTTAGCAACATTTTTTAGTGTGCACTTGGTTAAGAGATTTACAAAGGATTGTTAAATCCACCTTTCTTCAAGGATTTCTTCTATTTGCTACACTTTTTAGAATTTAGTCAAAAATATTCATTAACCTGAGTATGTGCAATCTACTATTGCTGATTATAGTTCCATTAACAATTACATGTATAATGTATCACCTATTGTGATTGATCAATACCTTTGTTGCTCGGTAGCCTTGAATCTGGTTTTTGATAACCTAATTCATGTTTGGTTTTTCTTCTTCTTGAAACTCTTACTCTGATACATAGATATGCTTCTTAGCTACAATCATCATCACACATGTTCTAATTGATTACATATCTATCTATACAATGATTTTGACCTAGAATGATTTTCACATATACCAATGATAATTCTATGATCAAAGGATTACAACTTGACCTTGATCTCCTAGTTTGCATGTTTCTAATTAGTTAGATTGATTAAGACAATTACAATTACATTGCTTGTCCCTCAAGAAATGGATTTAAAGCTAATTAGAAAGATAAATATAAAACACAAGTGTTTTATCTGATGTGGAAGTCATATCCACATTTCTTAGGATTCTAACTGTCTCTTGGTAGACTAGTGCTCGGGTTACTTTGTAGTCTATCGGTGTCCTCTATCTTCTGTTATGTCGGGTACCTCTATTAGGTTGCACTAACCCTATCTTTCAATGTATGTGTTACCGACGGTTCAAAACTGTATTTCCTTTCATAGTAATGGCAAAATATGTCTTCACATGCATAGGAGGACATCATGTTAGAATTGATACAAATAACAAAGAGATAGTGAATGTTTTCAAAAAAAAACAAGAACACCATATACTGTCTAAGTGAAAGAGAATTTACAATAGACATGAACTTTGAAACATGAGAATTATTGTTAACAAAGATGAAAATTCGTTGTATAAAACAAAGGATTTCATGCTAGAAAGAATGTGCCACTATAAAATATGCAAGTCCACAAAGGGAAAATGGGTCCAATGAAAGGAGAAAGATTTGAAAAGAGAGTGGAGAAAGGATGTCTCATTGTGCATTCTTAGTGGAGAAATAAATTACAAGAGATATACACTTCCAAGAAAGGAAGAGGTTGCAAAGAAGGATATCAATCCCTTAAAGAGAAAAATCCTAAACAAACAAGTCCATGCATGGAAGGACATCATAATATAAGAGATTCAACCAACAAAAAGATAAGGGAACTTTTATAAGGAGAATGAATAAGATAGAGAGACCTTTCCCCCCAAGTGGATGGACAAGGGAAAGGATTTGTTACGCTGCTCACAAGGAAAGATTGAAATGTAAAATATAGCATCATGAAAAAATAAAGAGCCCCCAATAAGTAAGCTATTAAGATCACATGATGAAGAACAAGATAATATGAAAGAGGAATGCAAATGTATGTTTGGGATATCAAGAAAAAGTATAAGATTCATTGTTAAGAAAATAAGAGATCTATCTACCAATTCTTGAAAAAAAATTCTAAATCCAATACAGGCAACAAGATTATGTGTATAACTATAATGAAAAAGGCAATGAACACCATTGTAATTTTGTGCTTAATATTTTTTTTTGTAATTATTTCTAGATTTATGATGAGGTAACCTTACATTTCTGTCATATTTTAGTTTCCAAAATATTCTCTTAGCCAAAGCCAAAGAGTCATCAAAAGGAGGTGTAACAATAGAAGGTGTTGGTAAAAGAATTTCTAGAGAAGGTTTTTGCTATGAAGAAGGAGAACCAATAGGATCAAAAATCAAGGCAATATATTGTCTTGAGATATAAATCCTAGACCACATCTAGTGACTTTTGTAGGAGGATCTATAGGGACTTTTATACCTTGTTCATTAATACAAAGACCTTGTCAACTGTAAACTTATTGAGTAGTAATGTCATAACCCACGATGTAATTATCTTTTAATGTATAGGGAGAAGGTCATTCATCTTGAGGTTTATGGAAATCTATAGTATAAGGAGGAATAGGAAGGCAATTGTCTCTTTAGGGAGATTAGGATTCCTATGACTAGTCTCATTTTTTGTTAGATGGGGAAGAAGAAGAAGGTTTAGTTAATGTTATTTTTGGAGATAAATCATCAAGAAAATGGTTCACATCAGGACTATGAAAAATACTTTAATAAAAAGAGGATTTTTTTAGATCTTCTAAAGAAGTGCATAAACTAGCTTCCTTAAGCTCATCCATTAAGGTGGGTTTAGGAGGAGAGGATATAGGTTCTCACCAATATGATATTGTTAGAAGCATGGTCTCTATCTTCATGATTAATAAACACCTTTGGAGAATGATTAAGGTGATTTAGGACAATGTCATCTTTACCTTCATTATTTTCAACATATTTCATGCATTTTGTTAAAAATCTCATGAGAAAATTACATGAAATGTGAATAGAATTCTTTAAAAATTCTTTGTAAGTTGGAATAATATTTGAAATTATCATAATACCATATCAAGAAAACCATGAAGGAATACAAACACCATGAAATACAATAACGTAGTATCCACTATATACGATTGATAAATACAAGTGAGAAGAAAGGTAACACCATGAGATATCACACACCAATATACCTTAGTAAACTCCATGATAGAAATGAAATCTACCCAAATAAAATACAAGAATGAAATGTATGAGATCTAGACACAAAATCAAAATGAAAATATCGTGTGTCTAGAACACCAAAATGTACAATAAGAAGAAGATGCAAATTGGGGGGGATCAATCCTATTTCCTACCATACATTAGGAAGGAGAGATAACCCAGTAGGCTTAGAAGGGTCCAAGCATTGAATGAGTATAAATATTTATTCACTAATATAGAAAAATGATGGGGATATATGAGAACTAAGACTAAATGGAGGAAATGATTGAATTTAGGTGGACACATACTGACAACAAATAGACAGCTCCATACAGGCACTAGAAACAACAAGAAGAAGATGGAACTAACCTATGGTTCTAGTTTTATTTATTTTTTGGGGGAAGAGGTTTCCCAGGCCAACTTTGTATTGGGAAGAGGTTGCCTTGGCCAACCTATTCCCTGCACTTTTGATTGAACTTAGTTGCAAACTATCCACCAAGTCTTGAACTTCCCATATCCAAACTAGTGTGAATGCTACTTGTACCTACACAAATAAAAAGAGGAAATTGTTGTGTAGAGAGGGGTTTGCCTCAGTTAAAGTCTGATTTAGAATCAACCTCAAATTTAAATGTAATAAAAGAGATTATTCTATAATAAAATGAAGGATAGATCTAAAACATGAAGTGTATTATATATTGGCAATGCAAATGCTTCTTTTAATGCGATTAAGTATGTTGATGTAATATCTTTGAATCTACAGAAAAACCCAAAATAAAATCATGAAAGACAAAACCCTCTATAATGGATGTTGTATTTTTCCACAATGCTAGAGAGAGAGAGAGAGAGAGAGAGAGAGAGAGAGAGAGAGAGAGAGAGAGAGAGAGAGAGAGAGAGAGAGAGAGAGATGACTTGAAGAGTTGAAGAGTTGAATGCTTGAATGAATGTGGATGCTTTCAAGAATGTATGTATATGGTTTCCTGTACTATGATCTTCTTCCTTGATGGTAGACTCATTTTCTTAGCCTTCAATAGGGGAAAGAATCTTGATCCATGGAGAATATTGCCTTGAAAATTCCTTAGAATGCTTGAGATCTTGCTTGATAATGCTTTGATGCAAACTTGTAAGAGATTCCTTGAATTCTTATGATGTTATATTGAAAAATTGATTGTATGTATCAAAACTAGGAGAGATATGTTTCTTTTATAAGTATCAACACATTTTGGGGCCCAAAATGTAAAGAAGGCCAATAGGAATCTAGAATCTTGTTTAAACAATGAGAGAGAGTCCCCTAATTTGAATTTTAGGGAAAAACCAGGGAAGAGGTTGGCCTGAGCGACCTCTTCCTGCCAAAATATGGTGAAATTTGTTTTGGGAGTTGAGAATAAGGAAAGAAAACTAGAAATGTAGGCAATGTGCGGCTAGAGTATTAGAAATTAATACAAGAGCCCATTCATGCTAAAATGGGACCTAATTAATCATCTAATTATAGGTGCTTACAATTTAGGAAAATACATGAATTTTTACCACTTAACTAATACTTGAAATTGGGGATTCAAAATTTGGCTAATAGAACAAGCTTTATGTTGACCTAAATCACTAATTTTTTCATAATTTTATTTTAGTCTCATTTAAATCAAAAGAATTTTTTTTTCTATAAATTCTAAACTTAATAGTTGAAATTGGGGATTCAAAATTTGGCTAATAGAACAAAATCGAGCTTCTAAACTTTAAAAATTGTCACAATACTCATTACCTAGGCCTAATTAGATTAAATTTTCCTAAACTTTATAAGCTGTAGAAGAAATTAAATTAATTCACCAACTTAATGTTATATAATTATTGGTTACTTTAGGGTCATATCACCAATTTTTAAGTGCTACCATTTATTTTATTTATAATGCAAATACTAGGGTTAAATTTAATGGGAGAAAATAGACCCACAATACTCCAATGCCTATGGGGTCTAAAATATAACTCAAACTATTAGATTATTAAAACATTTAATGATCGTGAAAAGTATTTTAGGGTTAATTATGTTTGTTTTAATATATTAAGGAATTAAGGAATTATAGACACAACCACTACATCTTAAGGCTTAAACTAGTCAATAACTAGAACCCTCATACCCTTACCTTTCATAGAAATTTAGATTTTTAAATAAAATAACAATTAACCATGGTAATTAATTTATTTGCCTATTTTTCTTTAAGATTTGTGAAGATCTTCCGTAAATTTCTAGTGCTTTGAAAATAGTCACTTAGCTTTTAAGCTAAATCATTTTTCAAGGGAGTCTTCTAAAATTTATCACGAATTCCATTCCATTATTCTTACTGCTTTGAAACTAGTCGCTTAGCTTTTTATTTTTGCCAAACCAATAAGTATGTTGGTGTGGATTTTTGGTATTCTAATTCTCTCCCCTACCATTTCATTTTGTATCATCATGCTCAACCTATTTTAGTGTCACCTCATCATTAAAAGACTCTTCTTCTATAGATACATGCTCCTTAAGAGCCTCTAGTGAATATTTCAATATGTATAATTGATGATTTTTTATTATTTCTTACTACTTCATCTAGATGTTTATGAGATGTTATTAAATTATTTTCCTCAACTCCATTATCGACTTCATGCCTTGAACTGATAAGTAAACATAGATCTCTTGAACTACCTCACAACTATCTGTGATTTTTAATCTAAGATGTTGATCGTAAGCTTTCCTTACATGGATTTCTATCTTATGATGAAGGAATCAATAGATTATGGAATAGTATACATAAAAGGAGGAAATGTAATTAAAAAATAGTTTCAAACTATTAGAATGAATTTAGAATAACTGAGAGGGGGGGTTAATCAGTTATCCTCAGGTCTAGATGTGCCCATTAAAACTTTATACCAATTTGAACAACTCAGATCTACTCGACAGCAATAACATAAAACAAAAACATACATATGTAGTTTACTATTTAGATGTAATCAGCATGTAGAAATTTAATAGTAAAACTCAACATAAACATTCACACAAGTTGACACCAGAATTTTAACATGGAAACCCAATATGGGAAAAACCACCAATAACATGCTATCAACTTTTCACTCTTCTGAAGTGAGCTCTATTAGGATCCAACCCTATTAAAGGTTACAAAATACACTGCTAAATGTGACCCGGTTAAGGGATTTAATCACCTGGTAAGGAGTGGCCTTGTTAGAGGACTTAGAACATTCCACCTGAATGTCACCTTGCTAAAGGAGGTCAACCTGGTTAAAGGATTTTGACTAATACAATGGTTAGAAAGTAATCAGCATGTGTGATCTCATACATACAACTTACTTTGAAAATCTAGATCTAATTAAGCTCTAATGCTAATTCATTGAGTGGCCTCCATTCTCATTTCAATCTTTACATTTCCTTGGAAATCTGTCAAGCAATCACTCATGCAGATCTCTGCTTCTTTGTTCAGCCTTCTCTGCTTAGATCATGCCATTCAATCAATTAACTATGCAATCCTCTTGCATACTCTACATACATTATGAATAACCTCATGAGGTTATCTTATACCTCTTTCATCTAGGTTAGATACATCTTTTTCTGCTTAATCAAGATTTTAGATCTTATGTTAGGTCAGATCCAACAGATCTTTCCATCTTTACACTTAATTTCCTTCTCCAATGCAATCACTAATTAAATCTTTGATCCATGCATTAATTACGGTTACTCATGCATTTACATAGTGTGGATCAATCGTGCTTATCCTTAATTAACTTTACATATCCCAATAAAATAAATTATGTTAGCCAGAGATCTCAAATCTCAATAATTACCAAAATACTATTGCTTGGCCAACACTGTGTTCTTCTGCTCGGTCATCACTAGTTTGCTCGGCAATTTACTGGTGCTCAGTCACCACTTACTTTTCTCGGCATAGACTATTCACAGTAAGCTATCATCGAAAGATAAACAACTCATTACTTTGCCAATGTGCCAACTGATCAAGTACCCCTCTGATTTCCCATAACTCAACCATTCCACTTGGTCTTCTTGTTAAATCTCCTTCATCAATCAATAGATATATTACTTAAACATATAGCAATAGTCTCACCAGTTAAGGTTTGATATAAATGACAGAACAACAATTGTTTCCATTATAGCTTTCCAACAATATTTCCAACAATATCCCTCTTTGGTATTGATGGGAACACTAAACAATAAAACAATAATTTTCAACCATAGTTACGATACAATCCAAAAAACTCTGCATGTTTTCCTTGATATGAACAAATTTTTATTATTGTCTTTAGCTTCATTATGATTCTCATCTTGTAAAACATTTCTCCCTCTATGTCAGTAATCATACTGAAATCTTTCTGTGTATGTTCATATGTAGACACCCTCTTTCATTAATCTCTTCCTTTTTCTTAGTATAGTAAACTCTCTCTCTCTTTAGCTTCTTTTCTGTAATCTCTCCCTCTTTAACATCAATTCCAAAGACATTGACATCTTCATCATGCAAATTATTATTTTCTAAACTTTGTAGCATGTTGTTCCTATCATCTTTCTTATCACTAATCCTCTTTTCTTACTTTGTCTGTCTTTCACATCTTTAGGCAGCATCCTAAAGTGCGACTGCATGTGCATCAATGTGTCAAATATTATGAATATAACATTTGATGCAACAGTGTCATTCTGAATTAATTAGCCTTAGTTAGGGGAATCACCTCTAATTTACCTCATAGATACTCATGAGAATCTTTGGTTACTGCCTTGGTAAATATGTATGCTAACTGTTCTTTAGTATTCACATATTCCAGTCTCACTTCCTTCTTCTAAACTAGCTCCCTCAAGTAGTGATACTTGATAGCTATATGCTTTTTCTTAGAGTGCATTAAAGGGTTCTTAGAAATATTAATGGTACTTTTGTTATAAAAAAAATACAACTAGTTTTGTGATCTCTTCTTTCATACCTTTCAGTAGTATCTTCAACCACACAATATTATAACAATTAATTGTTGTTGCTACATACTCGGCTTCAGCTGTAGATTGTGAGGTGCAATTTTGTTTCTTGCTTGTCCATGAAACTAATCTTTTTCCCAAAAGAAATGCTCCTCCTGTGGTCCTTTTTATGTTATCCACATTTCTAGTCCAATTAGAATCAGTATAAACTCTGAGCTCAAAATTATCATTCTTTTTTTAATACAAACCATATTCACCTGTTCCTTTCAAATATCTCAAAATCCTTTTTACTGCCATCATATGATTTTCCTTGGGATTGGCAAAAAATATTGCAACAATACCCACAACCAGTGCAATATCAGGTCTACTGTGTATAACTTATTGCAGCTTTCCGATCATTGATCTGTAAAGGGTTTGATTCACTTCTTTTGTATCATCATTCTTTGTTAACTTTTGTCTAGTATCCATGGGTGTACTCACTAGTTTTGAATCTTCCATTCCAAAAGTTTTTAGTATCTCCTTGATATATTTTGATTGAGTAATATAGATACCATTCTTCATCTGATATATTTGTAAGCCAACAAATTTTTTTATCTCGCCAAACATAGACATCTCAAATTCTTTTTGCATCTCCTTTGCAAATGCTTGGCATAACACATTTTGTCCACAAAAGATAATGTCATCAACAAAAATTTCAACCAATAAAGTACCTTTACTTTTCTCTATCTTCAAATACAGGTTGATGTTGTCGTTTGTTCTTATAAATCCAATCTTCACTAGATAATTGTGCAATCTCTCATACCATGCTCTTGGTGCTTGCTTCAATCCATATAGCGCTTTGTGTAATCGGAAAACCATATTCCTCTTTCTTGGGTCTACAAATCCATAAGCTTGTTAAATATATACTTCTTCTTCTCATATTCCATTTAGAAATACTACTTTTACATCCATTTGATAGACTTTAAAACCTCTATAGGCTGCATATGCAAGTAAGGTTCTTACTCCTTCCAACCTTGCAACTGGGGTGAATGTTTCTCCATAATCAATTCCTTCCTCTTATGCATAACCCTTGCATACCAGTCTAGATTTGTTTCTTTTTACCTTTCCATGTTCATTCAGCTTATTTTTGAATACCCACTTAGTACCAATTACATTTTTATCACTCGGCCTAGGTACAAGTGTCCAAGTCTTATTCTTCTCAATCTGCTCAATTTCTTCATTCATGGCTTGTATCCAGTCTTCAATGTCTAGGGAATGTTTTATTTTTTTAGGCTCAAAATCACATAATAAGCATGTATCTTCTCTCAACTTACTTCTTGTCATAACTACAGAATCCTTCAATCCTATGATTTGATTAGGTTTATGGTGCCTCCTTACATACTTTTCTAGAGTAGGTTCTTTTTCTACTTTAGGTTGATCATTTTATGTCTAATTCATGTTGATTCTACGGCTCGACATCTCCATCAAATAGCTTGGCAATTACCTCCTATTGCTCGGCAACCTCGTTCTATGACTTGGCAGGTGCTATTTGTTTCTTGACAACTTCATTCTCATTTTCTGTCAATGTATTAGAATCTTCCTCATCCATATAGACAAATGATTTGTACCTCTCAGGTTCTTGTGTGCTTCCAGCTTCATTTATTTTTGCGTACTCATCAATTCTAACATTTGCACTTTCCACAATTTTGTTAGTGTTAGAATTCAAACACTTATATGCCTTACTCTTCATTGAATAGCCAAGAAATATGCCTTCCTCACCTTTAGCATCAAGTTTCGCATTTCTGTTATCCTTCAGTATGAAACATTTGCTTCCAAAAACTTTGAAATATTTTAAATTAGGTGCATATCCATACCATAGCTCATAAGGTGTAGCATTAGTACCTTTATTGACTTGTACTTTGTTCAGGGTATAGATTGTTGTACTTACAACTTCTCTCCAATATTTATGTGCAACATTTTTCTCCATCATTAGTGTTCTGGCACAATCCATGATAGATCTATTTCTTCTCTCAGCAATACCATTCTATGGTGGTGTCCTAGGTGTGGACATCTATCTTTTTATCCCTCGCTCATTGCAGAACCTGTTAAACTCATAAGAAATAAACTCACCTCCTCTGTCTGATCTTAGACATTTTAGATTTTTACCTGTCTCCTTTTATAACTTTTTCCAAATACCATTTAGATAACTGGAATGCATCATATTTTTCTTTAAGAAGCATCATAGTCATCATTCTTGAATAATCATCAACAAATAAAATAAAATATTTGTCTCCATAGTAACTTTTCTCACCAATGGGTCCACAAAGGTCAATATGAACTAATTCCAGTATTTACTCAAAAGTTTGAGTTTTTCTCTTGAAACTAGACTTAGTCGTCTTTCCCAATTGACATTGCTTACACATTGCATTTTCAAGTTTCTTTAACTTCAGTAGCCCTCTAACCTTTTTCAATTTTCTTATGCTTACCAAGTTATCAAAGTTTACAGGACACAACCTTTTATGCCATAACCAAACATTATTATATTGTGTAAACAAGCATGTCTCATCAGCTAAATCTAGATAGAACAAGTTACCTTTAGTCTGCTCACCACCTCCAACTAGTTATCCATTGGCATCATAGATCTTTTCTTTCCTGTGATGGAACTCAACTCTATAACTAGAAGTATTCAACTGTTCAACACTTAATAAATTATATTTAAGATCATCAACCCAATATACATTGTCACATCTGATCTTGTCAGTAAAGTTAATTGATCCTTTCCCTTTAACAAGACATGGTGCATCATTACCAAATTTAACATAACCGCCATTACACGAATATAGTGTCTCAAATTTATCTTTATCACTAGTCATGTGATGTGAAAAACCACTATCAATAATCCAATGGTCACCTTTACTCATATAAGAAATTAGTTCAGTTTTCTCATCATCATCAGAATCATCTTTCATAGCAACATACACAACTTCTATATCATTTTCATCAGAATTTTTAGAATCATTGTCAGAAGCTTCTTCAGCTATATAACAATATTTCTTACCTTTGTCTTTGTAATCCTTATACCTTCTAAAGTCTCGGTCATCCTTTCTATCTTTTTACTTGTTGTCCCTTCTTTCATATTTGTCATTCTTATCAGGACATCTAGCAGAAATATGACCAACTTTGTTACATGAAAAACATATGATACGAAGTTTACCTTTGAATTTTCCTTTTCCTCTAGATAGTCTTTTTTCCATGAGTGCTTCAAGTTCTTCCAGATCATCATCTGTGGTGTCGTTGTCACTGTTCACACATTTCTTTCCCTTCTTTGATTTGTTAAGGACCAACTGGGATCTAAATGGAGATTCAATAGCTTGTGGAGTGTAGTTATCAAAATTTGACATCTCAAATGCAGTAAGTCTAGCTACCAAACTTTCCAAAGTCAAACTATTGTTAAGCGTACATCTTAACTCTTGAATTGCAGAGACTCTAATAGCATATAAAGGAAGAAGAGTCCTCAATACCTTGTTCATAATGGTGTTATCATCAATGGTTCCCTTAGCTCCTCTAATAGCATTTACCACTTCCTTTATCCTACCATAATATTGAACTATATTTTCTCCTTCTTGCATTTTCATTTCATCAAACTTGCCTCTTAAGATTTTAGATTTGGCTCTTAGCACATTTGTGTCACCTCCATAGATAGTTTCTAGGGTATCCTACATTCGCTTTGCAGTTGAAAAATTATTTATGTCTTCAAACTCATGATAGTTCAGCGATGATGCAATCTCCAACATTGCTTGATTGTGTTCCTGCTTTTCTCTTAATTGTGCAGCTGTCGCAGGTGCAGTGGGGGATACATAAGCATTTTCAACATAGTGCTTAGCTGAATCACCAATACTAGCTAGATGCAACTTCATCAAGCTCTGCCATGCAGGGAAGTTATCTTTATTTAGCTTTGGTACCTCCTTCTTATACATCTTGATCTTTTGCTCCAAGTACCTTCAAACTATATTCAAGAGAGCAAAGCTCGGATACCAATTGTTAGAATGAATTTAGAATAACTGAGAGGAGGGGGGGTGAATCAGTTATCTGCAAGTCTAGATGTGCTCATTAAAACTTTATACCAATTTGAACAACTCAAATCTTCTCGGTAGCAATAAAATAATACAACAACATACATATGTAGTTTATTGTTCAGATGTAATCAACATGTAGAAATTGAACAGTAAAATGCAACATAAACATTCACAAAAATTGACACCATAATTTTAACATGGAAACCCAATATGGGAAAAACCACCAATAACATGCTATCAACATTTCACTCTTCTGAAGTGAGCTCTATTAGGAGCCAACCCTGTTAAAGGTTACAAAAAACACTACTAAATGTGACCTGGTTAAAGGATTTAATCACCCTGTCAGGAGTGGCCTTGTTAGAGGACTTAGAATATTCCACCTGAATTTCATCTTGCTAAAGGATTTATACAATGACTGTTAGGTCAACTTGGTTAAAGGATTTTGACTGATATAATGGTTAGAAAGTAATTAGTAGGTGTGATCTGATACATACAACTTACTTTGAAAATCCATATCTAATTCAGCTCTAACGTTAATTCATTGAGTGGCTTCCATTCTCATTTCAATCTTTAGATCTGCTTGGAGATCTGTCAAGCAATCACTCATGCAGTTCTCTGCTTCTTTGTTCAACCTTCTCTGCTTCGATCATGCCAATCAGTCAATTAACTATACAATCCTCTTGCATACTCTACATACATTATGAATAACCTCCTAAGGTTATCTTATACCTCTTTCATCTAGGTCAGGTACATCTTTTGCCGCTTAATCAAGATCGTAGATCTTATGTTAGGTTAGATCCAATGGATCTTTCCATCTTTACATTTTATTTCCTTCTCCAATGCAATCACTAATTAAATCTTTGATCCATGCATTAATTACAGTTACCTATGCATTTACATAGTGTGGATCAATCATGCTTATCCTTAATTAACTTTACATATCCCAATAAAATCAATTATGTTGGCCAGAGATCTCAAACCTCAACAATTACCAAAATACTGTTTCTCAGCCAATACTATGTTCTTTCGCTCGGTCATCACTAGTTTCCTCGACAATTTACTGGCGCTCGGTCATCACTGACTTTTCTTGGCACAGACTATTCACAGTAAACTTTCATCGAAAGATAAACAACTCATTACTTTTCCCCTGTGTCAACTGATCAAGTACCCTTCTGATTTCCCATAACTCAACCATTCCACTTGGTCTTCTTGTTAAATCTCCTTCATCAATCAATAGATATAGTACTCAAACAGATAGCAATAGTCTCACCAGCTAAGGTTTGACATCAATGAAAAAACAACAATTGTTTCCAATGTAGCTTTCCAATAATATTTCCAACACAAACACACACAATTTGTGTACCTTCATTCCTAGATTAATCTTTGAACCCTTTGTGTAGTTTTATTGGTATGTTGCATGATTACAACTTGATCTCACTTTTCTTTATTGTAAGGTTATTTTGGTTTGAGTTTTGAATTTTTTTTCCTAATGATTATACAACCATTCAAAAATTTCTCTTTTTAGTCCATAGTGTTGGAGCTCTAAATTTTTGGCAAAATTTAGAGTCCTATATAGTGATAAAAATCTAAAAATGGCATCCTAAAATCCATGCCCAATAATTGATTTCATAATGGAGTACATGAAATGGGATACCAAAATATATTAATTTTCAATTAAAATTTGAGGGATTAAGGAAGGAATCTCTATGGCAGGAACAATCAAAATTCTGTAAGTGAAGGTTTCAAAGGTACTGGAATTTCAACCTACTATAAAGATGATGTCGACAGAGAATGAAAATGATCAAACATTAAAAATATAAAATAGACCCAGTTCAGAAAATCAAATTTCCTATCTCTAGTAAAAATATTATGTTCCTACAATCTATTTTGGATTTTTGGCCAAAGCAAAATCGGAAACATAAGTAGTTATTAGTTAGCTTGTTGATTAGTTTTTTCAAAAGAAGTTTTTAAATTTTAACATAGGGTGGTGCCTCTTCACCCTAAAGTGGTGTGAAAACCATTTGAATCCACATATATATGTGGTGTAAAATTTAAACAAATAAAAAAATATGAGACAATACAATACATATTATCATAGGATAGAATTTGATCACAACTACAACATGGACTGTGCTGTATTATTTTTTCAACATTAATAAAGAGATAAGTGCTTTTTCTCTCACCTATGGTAATAGTTTTCAATTCTTTTTAGTTAGTCTCTCAGATAAATCTATTTAGATAGATTGTTTCATTGTGTTGAATTCTCATGTTATTTATAATTTGAAATATATATGCAGTATGATCATCAGTTGAAAGCTGTGGTTGACAAACTTTCCTCTGTTCTATTGGTCTCTCAAAGACAGAGTTAAATTCAGTAGAAATAACTGTATAATCTGGTTTCAATTATAATTCATGTAGAAGCTATTGAAATGATGGTCTTGTTATATATAAGTTGTTAAAACTATCTCTAAGATGTACGTAGGATTCATATAGAATTGACTCTATTGCCCAAGGAGGGGCAAGGCACTGATCTTATCAATAATTGGAATATAGTCATTCAGTTCATTGTCCAAAGTTTGTGATATTGTATTCCTTTGATCTACTTCATTTTGTGTACCTTTTGTCAAACATTTACTATTAATCAAATAATTTTAGTTTTGCATCATTTAATATACTATTGATTGAGATACTTACGATTTGATTCCTCTCATGTTTATTTTCCACCTTGAGAGAATCCACAAGTTTTATATTCAATTATCTAGTATAAAAAGCCTTTGAATCAACAAATTTGGTTAAGGAACGGCCCTACTAGCCTTGGCTTTGTAAAGCTAGAATTGTAAAAGTTCAAAACTCCTTTTGGTTGAACTTGTTAGTAGGCAAAAACAATTTGATTTCCCAGCATTGGATCAACAAGTCCATAGGAAATCCAAACCATCATTTTTGGGCACCAACAAATTGGTGACTCTACTGGGGAGAGTTGCTCACAATAAGTACTTTGAAGTTACCCATAGTTTAAGATTTCACAGATCGAAGAATAGTTGTACCAGTTTGTTTGAAAGTGCACTCTGCTAGAAGGAAGAATCTAGAAGACCAGCAAATCAATATTTTCCTTCAAAGAGTTGGCGACTCTATTCAGTAAAAAATTGCAGATAATGACTCTACTGAGGGAGAAGACTCAAAAGGGAATGGTAGATATTTTTTTCAAATGTCTCAACCATTTAAGAAAAAACCTTTTATTCCAGATGGAATTAGGCAATTGGATTTCAGCAATTTTGATTATAAACCTAGTAAGCTACCCCCAAAAATTTCACATCTTGTACCAAATTTCCATGGAGAATGGGTTGAATCAGCACTGCAACACTTGGATGCATTTTACACATTTATAGAAGATAATGAGATTTTTGAAGAATATCAGGTGATGAAGTTATTTTTCGGGACCTCAAAGGACTATGCACAAAAAGAATCTAAATTTTTATCTACACAAAGTATCTCATCATGGAGGTGGTTTGAGTGATGGTTTGTTGACGTATTCCATGATGAGAGTGAAGAAGAAAACATGTGTTACGAAAGGTATGAAGACCAAATTTGTAGCATGGAAGAGGATCCTAGCATGTCTCCACTTAATGCCTTTTTCAGCTTGGAGAGATTCTAAGGGGAGTCTTTTGCACACTTGTTGATAAGGATGGTGAGCATTCTTAGAGAGATACTGTCAGACATCATTCCTTCATGCAAAGAAATTGTAAAAAGGTTTTTTGAGTTGGGAATCTCACCAGATGACCTTGATTTGAGGCTATTTTTTCATATATTAGAAAAATATGATGAATTTAGAGAAGAAGAGGCTTCTAATCAGATTGAACAAAGACTTGTGCTTGATTATGTTAGTAATGAAGAAGAAAAAATGTGCTATGAAGAGGAAGAAGATCAAGAATGCATTATGGGAGAAGAATTATCTCCTTTGGATGCATTTTTTAATGTGGAAAGAGAAGAGGGTGAGTCTTCATCCTGCTTGTTTCTAAGGATGATGGGTTTCTATTTGGAGATACCCTTAGATATCAAGTCTTCAAACAAGAAAATTATGAAAAGATTTTGTAAATTAGGAATTTCGCCAGATGATCCTGATTTGAAGCTCCTTTTTCAAAAAATGAAAGAGTATTATAAAGTGGAGAAAAAACCTAATGACACCCCTTATTCAAATAAAGAAGAAAGTTTGGAACAGATTGAGGAAGCATCTACACTGAATCAAATTTTGTGTGGAAACAAATAAAAATCATGATTAGGAGGAGAATCTTCTCAGTACACAACAAATTTCAGATTTATTGAATATTGAATATCAAAAGTATGTGCAGAAGAACATCCCTAGTTGTTTCTATAACCATCAGAATAAGCATATGCAGGAGGTATTAGGTCAAGAAGAAAAATATTGCCAATAATCAAATAGAGGAGATGAAATAGAACAAAATATAGCTGTATAGTCAGAAAATGGAAGTGCTTCCATTTTAGAATTGTTTAGCCTTCCAACTGAGTGGTTTGGGGTCATGAAAATCACCTTGAATGGGTTCCTGATCTTGACATGGCTTCCCCCCCTATTCTGTCCTTCTTTCCACTCCTATTTAGCTTGATCTCTGCATTCTAAACTGCAGACTGGTGATTCTGGGCTTCAGGGTCAGGGTTGACCTTTTAGGTCTATGTCAACCTTGACCCTGACCTAGGTCAAGGTTGACCTCAACCCTAACCTAGGTCAAGTTCAACCTCAACCTTGACCCAGGGCTCAGATCCTGGGGTCTCACAGTTTTGGATGTCGGTCTTTGCAAAAAGTATTTTCCCACTTCTGGGTCCACTGTTTCGGGTTCCGAAGTGTCAATTCCTAAATTATATTTAATATAGGTCCTCTACTAGGGGTAAAGGCTTTAATGTAAATTTAATTCTCCTATGTCAGCCTCCTTAGAAGGTTGTTCCCTAATTTCATATAAAAGGAATCCTTTCTCTCTCATTTTCTCTAAGTAGGACGATAACCATCATCAAGCGAAATAAGTCTTCTAATCGTGATCAAGAATTCTCAAAATATCTTCAAGGGTGATTCAAGAAAACTAAGGAGAAAGATTTCAAGCAAAGCATTCATCCATTTAAGCATCTATTTTCATGAAGGAGATCCATTGGAGGCCATTGAAGGATTCAAGCTACACAGTGCTCTTTTGGTGATCTCTTCATCCACCTTCTTCCAAGCCTATTCCCAATTCAAGAACCCATTCAAGACTTGGTGTTGGAGGTCTACAAGAAAGAGATTGAAGACATCCTACCTTTCTACATTCCACATTTTGAAGCATACTTGTGGATCCAAGGATTCAAATCCGCCACAAGGACTTTTACAAGCAAGGTGAATTTAAGCATTTACTTTGTCTATTTCTGCAATTTCAATTACATAAATTTGAGGTTAATTCCAAAACTGGGGTTTGACCAAGGCAAACCCCTCCCCCACAACAAACAATCCTCTTTTTCTTGTAGGTACAGGTTCAGAATAATAGATTTGAGACTAGATCTGGATACCCTTTTCAGCTTTCTTTTCGATGGCGTGAATAGATTCTCTGTCAGACCTGTGCAGGTCAGGGTTGACATTATTGGGTTAGGGTTGACATTTGTGGGTCAAGGTCAACCTTTTTCATAAGACGACATCAGAACGAAAAAAAAATCTGGGTTTTGTTTGTCTATGTGTTTCAGTTCAGGATCAACTGTCATTTTTACCAAAAATAGTCTACAGACCTCAGAAAACATCATTCTTTGATCTTCAATCCTTTAAGGTTAGTACATTTCTCCTATTTCTTCAATCACTATCATATATCATATCTATACATATAATTAACAGAATTTAAGATATCCTTCTTGTTATTCTCCTTTCCAAATAGTTGATTCATTTGTGCATTAGCCCCTCCTTTGGGTTGATCAACTTGGATCTCCCATTTGTGCATTTGGGAATAAAAGAGGAACATCTTATCTTCTCCCTAAATCACAATTGCAATACATAATCAATCAAATTCAAGTAAGTATAAAGTAGTGTTAAGGAATTCAACATACCTTAATCAAATCAAAAAACAATTAACAATAAAACCACTTTATCCCTTTCCAACACCTTACATTTTAAAAAACCATCCTTCTCATATTTTATATCTTACATTTTGGTGAACCCGCGATAGACAACTCTTTATTTTTGGTGTTAGATTTACATTTTTTATGCTAGATCTTGCATGTTCTTTCAAACTGTATTTAAATTCAATAGATCAAAATTTGGTGTTATCTCATTTGCATTATATTGGTGTATGAGCTTTACCACATCTAGTCCTACTTATAGTATCCCAGTTAGAAGAAGCCATAGACTTATGGGTTCCTTTGATCCTAAGTCTTCCTCACCTTTCCTTAGGGTCCCAGATGATAATTTTATAACTCATGATTCCAATCCTTCTATGGAGCATAACTATTCTCACTCATCTCATGATGAAGATGATGCCTTAAGAGTTCCTCCTAAACAAGTGAAAAATATTTCAACCAAACTTGATAAAATGGGAAATTGGATTATCTAATAAAACCATAATCAAGATTCTATCCAAGCTATAGAGACTCTTAAGAAATTTCTTTGTGATAATGATCAAGGTATTAATTTCTTACGTAGTATTACTCATCTTGTGAATTTTAATGTTAAACCTTTAACTCAAGAGGCTCAAGAGTTAGGATTCACACCTATTGTCACTAGTGTAGGACCTTCTTCTATTCCTCTACCTAGTATTCCTACTTACACTCCTCCTTTGATAACAACTTCTCTCCCAAGTGCACCTATCCCTGTGAGTTCTCCACTGGTATCTTTACCTACCTCACAACCTTCATATCATAATGTGCCTTTTACTTATACTAATCCTCTTCCAACTGTGGTTCCTAATGTTCCACCAGTTGTGTCTTCTATTCCTGCTACCTCTTACACTTTTCCTAGTGTTCCTAATATTGTTATGCCACCTGTTTCCTCTAATGATTCTACAATTATTAGTTTGGCTCAAACTGTGTCATCCTTACAACAACAACTTGCATCTTTAACTCAATCCAAATTTAGCATTCCTACATGTGATATGGATAGTCCTTTATCCCTAGACATCATTCATGCTATTGTCCCTCAGCAAGCCGATATGCCTCATCTTGAGAATTAAAATGGTAAAGGCGATCCTGTTACTCATGTTAAAACATTTCAAATCCTTTGTAGTGATTATGCTCATGACCATAGGATTTTATCTTAATTGTTTGCTAGAACCTTTCGTGATAAGGCTTTACAATGGTATTGTTCCTTACCTCCCTATTCCATTGATTCTTTTCCTAAAATTTCTAATTCCTTCATTCAACAATTTCAAAATAACATTGGACCACAAGTGTCCTTATCTAAGTTAATGCATTGTAAACAAAACACTAAGAAACAATTGACTGATTTTATTGGTATATTTAAGCATTTGTATGCTTAGATTTCTTATCATGTTCCTGATATTGATATTCAACATATGTTTATTTCAAATTTACAAAAAGATATTAGGGATAAGATTCTTCTTATTGAATTTACCTCCTTTCAACAATTGTGTGCAGCACTTCACCATTATCAATTACAAGTGAGTCAGTTTGAGAGCAAACTCCAATGACTCCTGTTCCAGTTGATAAGGGTGACAATGCTCCTAATTCTAATAAGTTTTAGAAACCTAACAACTATGTAAAGATTAATAAATAGACGAATGCAGTTGATGATCAAGTTGCGGCTACATCTAATAGTGCTCCTACATCCACTTCTTTCCATATGAATCATACGTTTACTCCTCTCTCTGAAACTTTGCATTCTATAATGAGTAGGTTGTTAAGTGCTAGTATGATTACTTTGCCTCCTATTCAACCTCTCCTTCCTACTATGATAGCTTCAAAATCCTTTGATTCTAAAGCTTTCTTCCAATACCATCACCAGAATGGCCATGACACTGAAAAATGTTACTCTCTAAAGCATAAGATTCAAGACTTAATTAATTCTAAAGCTTTGTCTGTTGATAATTTTCATGGTAATCAGAATAAATTTGTTTCTCCTCCTAATAAAAACCTTTAAATCTATACCAATCCTTTACCCACACATGATACAAATACTATAGCTCAACCATCTTCTGTAGACATTGTTTTTGATTCAAAGATGGATGATCTTAATAACATTGTTAATCATGTGGAGAGTGTTGTGCCATCTCAACTTATTGTTCAAGATCCTTC
>MU223572.1:54612-94855 GCA_018584345.1 Thuja plicata | reverse complement strand
CTAATAATCATCTAAAATTATTGTTCTTCTCCATTATAATTGTTGTTTTATATTAGTTAATTTAATATTTCTAATTCAATAGAAAGCTATTTAATATTTCATTAAAAAAATATAATTAAAAATTTTAATATTTTATTAAAAAAAATATATTTACTTGTAACCTATAATTAATTTTAAATACAATATTTATTTTGATTTGAAATAGAATGTGTAGGTAAATAATAATATATTCTATATTAGAGTTATTAATTAAAAGCTATATTATTAGAATCTATTATTAAAACTCTAATATATATAGAATGCGTAGTTAAATATAAATATATTGCATATTTGTAACTTGGAGATACTCAAATTATTGCAAATGGATACTTTCTATATTTATTTCTTCAAACATCATTGAATGAAGGTATTATAAGATAAATATTTATATCTTTATGATAGAAGAAATCGAATTTGGTTAGTTTATGACTGTATAATGAATATTTTTAACTTCCATATACTCAAATTATTGCAAATGGATACTTTCTATATTTATTTCTTTAAATTTAGTTGAATGAAGGTATTATAAGATAAAGATTGTCTATCTTTATGATAGAAGAAATCAAATTTGGTTAGTGTATGACAGTAGCATTGACATATGTTGTTGCATTTTTCAATACTCTATAAAAATTGAGAGTTTATAATGAAAATTGACGTTTGTTCAATTTTGCGTAACAAAATTATATGCGTAATAATTCTAATGAAGAATTATAATGTGTAATAATTCAAAGAATTATAAAGTGCTCCTTCAACAAACAACTTTGGGAACAAAATATTGCAAATGACATTTTATTTAAAGCATGAAGAAATGCACTATGAAACTTAGGATACTGTGTGAATTATTAGATTATGCATTCATCATAAGCATGGAAATTGTATTCCCTTATGATTTAGAGGACCTTCCCTTGACAGGACAATAGTTAAGAGTTATTTTTTTTGTGGGATACTTTTTTGTAATATATTAATAACAATAATGTTAAGACCTGCAAAGAGAAGACGCCTTGTAGTTGCATGCTTCCACGTTTGACTTAGCATTATGCTCCACGTTGAATGTGTTTCCTTGTTCTCATCATCGTACATATATATTATAGGAACCGTTGCAAAGCATTGGTCCCTAATAGGATTTCCAACATGGATGCTTCCTTGCTCAATAAGGAGATCACTATGGAGGAAATTGAAAAAAATCATTAATACTGTTAAAGATGACAAGACTCCAGGACCTAATAGGCCGCCTGTTGAGTTCTACAAGGCTAACAACAAATGGATTTGCAAAGATCTTCATGATATCTACATGGAGGCCTTAGCTTTGGGTACCTTGGGTAGATCCATCAATAGTGGCATCATTAAATTGCTTCCTAAGGATGGGGATAAGGCCATGCTTAAAAATTGGTGACCTATCACTCTGTTAAATGTCTCCTATAAGATTTTTGCCAAAATCTTGGCTATTAGGATTGAGAATATTTTACCCAAATTTGTGTGCTCATCCCAAACTGGATTCATTAAAGGCAGATATATTCTTGAAAATATAATTACTAGCTGGGAGGCCTTAAATTGGGCTAAAGAATCTAAACAGAAATCGGCTATGTTTCTTCTTGACTTCGAAAAGGTTTATGACATAGTTGAGTGGAGTTTTATCTCCATGATGTTGGAAGCCTTTGGATTTCCTACCTTCTTCTGTGATGCAGTCAAAGTGATGCTTAATGATGCTTGTGCTCAAATTGATATGAACAGATATCTATCAGAAGTCTTTCCCCTTGCCTGATCCATTAGGCAAGGTTGTCCTTTGGCTCCTTCTCTATTTCTATTGTTGCGGATGCCCTATTCTAAATTCTTAGAGATAGCACACTTTCCCCAATGGTTAAGGGTATTTCCCTTCCTAATGGATCTGACCTTATTAACTGTCAGTTTGCAGATGATACTGTCATTTTTCATGAATCTTCTGAAGATAAATTTGAAGCTCTTCAAGAGAAACTCAAGATCTTTTGTACTATTTCTGGGGCTCGTGTCTCGCATACCAAATCAATATGTCTCGGTTGGGATGAGCAGCCGCTAACCTAGTTTAATAAATTGTATTATCAGTGGGGTGGGCCTCACAACATTGTCAAATATCTAGGTATACCCTTCTCTATTGAGCCTCCTCTCAAAGATATGTGGCTTCGAGTTAAGGAGAAAATTACTAAAATTTTGAATAAATGGCACAACAGATCTCTATCACTAGTTGGTAGAGTGCAAGTCTGCCAAAAAATTATTTCATCCTACAATATTTATTATTCCTCTGCTTATATGTTCAGCAGTTACCAAATCTTAGAGATCCAAAAGGCTATAAGGAACTATCTTTGGTTGGATGGCAAAGGAAACAAAAAGATCCATGTTGTTAAATGGGAATGGTGTCATTTGGACAAACTCCTTGGGGGACTGGGTTTGAAGGACCTTAAAACCATGGGGATTGCCCTAGCTGCCAAATAGATCTTCCACTCTTTAGCTGGGGATGATCCTTGGAAATTTCTTGTTAGGATCAATATTGAAAGAGGCTTCCCCCAGAATGCTAAGTCGTGGAAAAAATTACCTTTTAGTTACTTGATCTTTGGGGATTTTTCGGTTGTGGTTCACCGCTCAGTTGTTTTCAAATCCATATGGAAGGCCTGGAGCAATGTTAGAATTTATGCCACTAACAAGTCTTTCCAAGTCTTTCCATGATGATAATCAGCTCTTTGGTGAAAGGTCCATTTGGTGGAACTTGCATCTTTCTGGTAGGCCCCTTTCCCTCTCCCAAGGTTGCTCTGCCAAGTATTGGCATAAGCTGGGTATCACTCAATTTAGGGATCTTTTTGAACATGATACTCTTATAATTTGAGAAGAGTTAAGGATCAAATTTAACATCCCTTTATCCCAAAAGAGAACTTATAATCTGATCAGTAAAGCCTATAGATATCTTCCCTCCTATTGTCATAATGATTCAGATACAATATTGAAAGCTAAATGGCCTAATGGTTCACCATTATAACTAATTTATCTCATCAATCATTGAAAGCTAATTCAGCTCATCAATCATTTTTATTATTATGGTTTTGAATGTTGAGACTCTTCAACACCCATAAGCCTTAATTTTTTATTTTTCTTAAATCTTTCATCTTGTATTGTATCCAAAAATCCTTAAAATCCCATGTTTTTGTAAAGTCATCCTTCTGAAAGGAACCTAAGAGAAATAGACTCTCTTTCATGATTTGTGTCAATGGTAATGTCATCTTCAAGAGTTTGCACTTCGTATCCATGAACTTCATCTTAGAATATAGGGGGTGGAGATGATGGTCTTTCTTTCTTTTCCTCTCTTAATCCCCTTAGGATATGTGCCACTTCCTCTGAATATAATTCATCATTTGAATCATTGTAAAAAATGAGTGGGACAACGTTTTCTTCTTTCTGCACTGGAGGTGGAGAGTTTGTATTTGAATCCCCCAAAATCAATTTTCTCCTTTTCTTAGGAGGAGCAAGTGCCTTCTCAACCTCCTTAAGATTTTCCCATTGTTGACTCAGGCTGAACAACTCCTCAAAATTTCCAATGCATTTCTCAATTCTCAACACTTCAAACTTTTCTTCATCATAAAATCTAGGTTGTCCCATTTTTAATCTTTCTCCTTCGATCTTCAAAAGAATTCCCCACTTCTTAACCTTCTGAATAATGGTTGTGGTTTCATCACAGTTTCTTATCACTTCTTCATCAATATTCAATTTATGTTTGAACTGGGAAATCATGGATTGGATATGTCCCTCTGGGTCATAATCCTTTCTCTTCTCACTTTCCAATCCATAATTAGTTTTTATATATTCTTGTAATTCATTTAACATATTGGAACCAATGGTGAATCAAGAAAATTTTATAGATTGAGGCATATATGTGTCTTTCCTCCTTGGAGATATAATCTCCTTCTCCAGCCACACCATCTACCACATGAATTCCAAAAAACCAATCCTTTCTGATACATGTATAGGCAACTTATGAGGTTGTCGGTTGCACTCGTATATATTCTGATCAATGTATACTTTGGTTTACAAATCCAATCCCCAAGGCTATGATGATAATTCCTTTCAGGAAAATACTCCTTGGGCCTAATCAATGCTTTGATTTTCTATGGAAATATTTCCTTCTAATGACTTACCAACCTGAAAACCCATAACACAAATATATCTTAAAATTTGTTGAAATCATAATCTCTATTATTCATATCCCATGCTCGGTACCATAGTTGCACTGGCAATTTGTTTCCTTGCCCATCACTTGTACTCAATTTTAAATATTCTCTATACTCTGAAATGCTTCGGTACAAAATTAAATGTAATAGAAGAGAATAATTTTTAAATGATTTAGTTTTTTTATATTTTATCAATTGCTAATGCAATAAGTTCTCTATCTCGGTAGAAAAATCAAATTATAAATAGCAATTAGGGTTCTGAATTCTCATTGACATGTACATGAAGTCCAGAGTCATTTTTGGCTTGGCATCCTCTCCACATAGGTGTGCCCACGCATAGTATGTATTCTGAAATAAACCCATAAAACTATTTGTCAAACGTGGGCCTTTATTATCCACTAATATCGTTCGATTGTCGAGACCTCTCTTCATGAAATATGAGACCTCTCTGTAATTGGAACTCCTCGTCATTCTCTCATATTCAGTGATAGCTTAATCTCTATCAATTTTGGTTAGGGATTTCTTGCTTAGGTCAAAAAATTCTTCTATATATGCCCTAGAAATATTTATCATAGGTGAGCCATCAATTATCCTTATCATTCTAGTCTCTGGTCTGTAGTGCTCTACTAAAACATTTATCAACTCTACATCCATATAAACATCTGGTACTATGACCTTTGCCAAGTCTGACCTCCAAGGATTGCACCTTGGTTCCTTTTTTTTTTATCTTAGTTTGCATAGAAAAACTAGAATAAGGACCTACCAGAGACTGGAATGGTAGAATTTCTACATTCCCTCCATTCATATGAGAATACATTCTTTACACCTGCATCTACCGATCCTAGCAATAGGCTAAGAAATGTTCTCTGTGAGGGTTTCTCTTTAGGAACTTTTTCTTTCTCAGAAACTTCCTTCTTGATATCTACTTCCTTCTTCTTAGTCATTTTCTAGAAATACAATAAGTTACAAGCTCGGAGGATAATTTTACCTACTGGTTTGAACTGCGCAAGCTTGTGTCTTCTCAACTAGATCCATTTTCTCTGGTAGCTAAGCTCGATCTTCAATGTTTTTGACAGTCCACAAGACAACTGAGAGGGGGGTGAATCAGGTGTGATATGGATTATTAAACTTAAACTTTATAAACCAAATCTGCAAATGTAAATGATAACACAGTAATAGACAACACCACAACACAATATTTATTGTCAAGGAAACCATGTTAAAGGTAAAACCCTAGTGGGAATTAACACCCATAAATAATGTACTGAGAGTATAGTATCCCTGTTAAAAGATATTAGCCCTGTTAGGAGCTTGTTACAAAAATATAGTACACAGTCCCTATTAGGAGATGGACCCTGTTAGGAGTCAAAGGAAATAGTAGGCTCACTGCCAAGGCACACTGCCCAAAGAAGGTTAAAGCTACCCTCAAGGATTTACAATCCGCACAAGTGTATAAAACAAATACACAATCAAAGAACTGTCTTCTAGCAATTGTCTTTGCTTGATTAGTTCCAATGAAGTATCAACTCTTCTTGCATCCAGTAGTCAACAAGCTCCGCAGCTTTCACACATTCCTTCTCTTATTTTCTCTGTCACACTTCTCCACAAGAATTTATCTTTCATATATACCCTTACACAATAATTTATTAGTGGGCCAGTTAAGCTTTCCTAATACATAATTAACTAGGTCAGCCAATTAAGGCTTTCCATCATGTACAAATAATTACATAACCCCTTGCCACTAATACATTTGGTACCAAATTGCAATGGCAGTGTCGTTGTAGTTTTTCCGTCACAACCTTGTCATTTTCGCAATTGTGACGACAGACCGTCGCAATTGCGACGATGAAAAGGTTGTGACGGAAAAACTACAATGGCACTGTCGTTGCAATTTGGTACCAAATGTATTAGTGTGCTAAGATACACATGGTATCTAAGACAAGTATACAACATTTATAATTCATTACATATACTTCCAGATCCGTAATTCATGCTCACAATTAATTCCACACGCTACATGTCTGAAGTTGGCCAGGAAATAGGTCTTCTCCAGAATACATGCCACAGCTGACATCATCAATCTTCAATCAAAAATAAAACTCAACTCATTACTCTAACATATGTCAGCTATCCATCCATAAGCTCGCAAGTTCTGAAATATCTCATTCAGAAAGATATACCTGAAACACAGAGACCTGATTTGTCCAGAATCATAGTTGCAGTCCATAAAACCAGTCTTCACCAAATGAACTATAACATAAATTATAGTGAAGGAGGGGGCCTGGAAAGCATAGAAGCTTCTTTTAATGTGATTCCCTAGGTGAGCCAGAGTTGCATGGCTAGGGATCACAGGAAGTTGCAGAGCTAATAGAAGGGATTGAAAGCATTCATTACTTCAATCAGTGATTTTGGAGGGGTAGATTGATGTGTGGAGGAGCCCCAACTCGAAGGAGAATATTGGGTGGAGATTTTAGTGTGCCAAGAACAAGTTGTTTTGTGCAGACAGACGTAAGGCTTAGAAACCCTGATTTTTAGGCATGATTATAGGAGTCTCTATACGGACACTTTTAGGAAGCAAGACCTAGAAAATATTTAGTGTCTTGATAAAGGGTATCAATATCCATTGTTTTTTTTCCAACTTGTTAAGGATTTTTACAAGTTATTGTAGAAAAAGAGCCTAATTAGGCCTAATGCTTGTAGCCCTATTTTGGGTAAATTTGGCTTTGTTCTTGGAACTCGTTTATGATTTCAGTGTAAAGGAAGTTTTTGGACATTGGATTGGATCCAATTAACCATATAGTGGACTATCTCTCCATATGGAATATTTCTTGATCAATTTGGATCAATTTGTGAAGATGGGCAAGAAGAGCACTATGGCTAGGTGTTGAAGTGTTTTGATTTTCTTGCTGGTGTACTCAAGCTGAAATTGTGTGGGATATTGAGAGAGGGATCCTTGTAGGTTAGGGTTAGTGAAGAACCCTACTTAGGCTAGAGAAGAGGCCTATTGAAGACCCTAGTGGAGAATAGGGTAGGAGAGCAAGGCTTGTTGTTACATCACAAATCCTCTAAAGATCAAGGGTTTTGAAGCGGTTATGGATTGTTTTGGGGATCATTATTTGGTGGGGGAGGGTTATTTTCTTCATTGTTGTCAGCCATGCTTGATTAAATAAAAAATAAATATAAATTTCAAATTGATTTCATATATTATTAAAAAAATCAATACAAAACCCTATTTCAACCAAAAAAAACTTCATTTAACATCAAAATGAAATAAATTAATCAAAATATACCAAGAATTTACTTACCATATATAATATGGAGTCAAATTTGTTGTTAGAGAAATGAGGTACTTGAAAAATCAAGTATAGGATATATCAAGCCATTTTCCAATCCTGAAACAATGAGAGAAATGAGGAAAATGGCTCGCGGGTTTTGATTTATGCCACAGGTTTTGGGTACCCGATATTTTTGGGTACCTGATATTTTTGGGTACCCAAATAGGCTTGTGCTTTGGTGTCAGGTTTTCCTAGTTGTACTGACACCTAGGCCTACTAAAAATTCAACAAAAATTTTCATGGGCTTTTGGACGAGTGAAAAGTGGATTTTTTCACATCACCACTTTTTGGCCCCTTATGATCTTGCACATACCCTTCTACAACAGGATGATGGCATCTACATCACATAATCCAAATACATCAAAGAAGTTCTAAATATATTTGAAATGGAGGACTCAAAATCAATTGGAACACCTATGGAAACTGGATACAAATTGATAAAGGAAGACAAGACAATCGAGGTAAATCAGACCTTATACAGATCTATGATTGGTAAACTATTGTATGGTGTACACACTAGACCTGATATAACACATGCATTTGGTATAGTTGCAAGATTCTTTTCTAATCCTAAGGAATCACACATGACTGTTGTTAAAATAATTTTGAGATATCTGAAGCGTACTAAAAACTATGGTTTGTGGTACAATAAAGAAGGAAAAATTGAGCTACAAGTTTACACTGATGCTTATTGGGCTGGAAACTTAGATGATAGAAAGATCGCAACAGGAGGAGAATTCTTTATGAGTGACAGACTTGTCACATGGATAAGTAAAAATAAAGGATGCATATATCAATCAAATGTAGAAGCAGAATATGTATTTGTTGTTGCAAATTGCTCTAACATTGCATGGATCAAGCAATTGCTGAAAGGTATGAAAGAAGAAATTCTCGACCCATTAATTATCTATTGTGATAATACAAGTTCTATCAACATCTCCAAGAACCCTATGATACATGCTAAGACAAAGCACATATCTATTAAGTATCATTACTTGAGGGAACAAGTACAAGAGAAATAGGTGATATTGGAATATGTACAATCCAAAGAACAGCTAGCAGACATATTCACAAAACCATTAACAAAAGATACATTTGAATACCTAAGGAATAGACTAGGGTTTTGACCCTTTTCTACTAGTCACTAAGCTTACTTGGAGGCTACATCAACCTACACATTATCAGAAGATCAATCATGTTGATGCAAGTTGAGATGTGGACCGCAATGACATATCAATCCCCTAAAGGGACAAAAATCTTAAAAGGGAGAAAAATATTGTTGGCTACTACAGAGCTGAATTTTTTTTGGCATTTCTATCAAAGGGAGAGAAATATTCAATGAAATATACATTAGAAAGAAGAACATCTAAAGGGAGAGAGATATTCAATGAAATAACCATCCATCAAAGGGAGAGAATTGGAGAGAATTAACACTGCATATCTATCCAGAAAAGGGAGAAGAGATTCTACAAGAAAGGAAGAGACATAAGAAGAAGACAGAATTGCTACACCTATCCATTGAAGGGAATGAAGAAAGGGAGAACACATAGAAGAATCAAATCTAAGCTAGAAGAGCTTACCGGGACTCAGATATTTGAATTGGTTATAGAACAATAAGTTTGGTATGTTATGGCATATTTCATATTGTGTTTCCATCAATGCCAAAGGGAGAGATTGATGAAATATAATTGATTGAATGTTTTAAGATGATAAGTTGATGATCACTGAGATGCAAAAGTGAATGCAAGACATTAAATTAGTTAATGTGTTGTAATGTCATTGATTTCAACTTGATATGGTTTGATAAACCATATACATATTGGTCATAACCTTGAAGATTTGAAGAGACAAAGTTTATGTTATCGGTAAAACATAAAAATTATGTATACACTAAGTGATAGTGAACACCGATAGACAGTGAACACCAATGGATAGTGTAAACAGAGAATAGTAGTAATCGAGCAAGCATTACTAAGCAAGTGTCACCGAGTAGTTCATAGTGTATACCGAGTACTGCAATAAACTGAAGTTGTTACCGAGCACAACTGGAGTTGATGACCAAACTAAACTGAAGTTAAAGAATGACAAAAATACTTAGCTGGCAGAGTTATATTTAGAGATTGACTGATTAATTTTTTTATTTTCAAAGATCAATTAAACTAAACATGGAAGAGATTTAAAGTGTTTTTTATTCACATTTTTCAAGGATACATCTACGAAATAAAAATAAAGTAGAGCTTTGCGAGATAAAGCAAGCATGGCGATTTTTACGGATCAAGAAGTGATCTATAAAAAAAATAAGGATATTGAGAAGCTAATAATGTCTATATAAAGGGAGAAGGAATTCATTATGAAGTGAGGAATGTTGAATATATTCTGGTGAAGATTGAATTCTTCATACAGATCTGATCATACCGGCTAAAGAACAGAGCCAAGGAATTCTGTGGACACCGAGCAACAGAGGACAGAGCATTCACCGAGAAGAAAGAAGAAAGAGATAAATAAAAGGAACTGAAGTGAACATTGATCAGAGAGGTATTATTGGACTAACAATAGATCTAAATATTTGCAAGTAAAATTTGTATTGTGAACAGATCATTTACTGTGTCAGTTTAACCATTGATTCAAAAAATCTCTTAACCAAGTGGGATTTAACAGTCCTTATTGTATTGAGATACTCAAGAGTATCAAAATGTTTTTTTGTTAACAACATAATGAGTTCTAGGTCAAAAGAAAAACTACTATTTTTAAATCCTCTAACAAGGTCGCACTTAACATGTGTATTGTAACCTTTAATAGGGTTGGCTCTTCACCGAGCTCACTTCATAAGAGTGAAATTTATTTTGGGTTACCTATCCCAGGTGGTTTTTCCCTTAGCAAGGTTCCCACATTAAAATCTATGTGTCAAATGTGTATATGTTTCATTGCATTGATGCTTTTCTTTACACATTATTGAAACTTGATTGGTGGGTTAACACTAAGTTAATTTACTGCTATTCGGTAAAGTCTAGAAAAGATAAACAGTATATCTTACCATCATGTTATATTTGTTAAAGTTATTAATGGCATACATCTTGATGGACTTAAAGATAACTGAGGGTATATATATTTGATATAAGATTTGGTTTGGATTTTTGGAATTATTATTTAAGGCCACTGATTCANCCCCCCCCCCCCCCCCCCCCCCCCCTCAATTATTCTAACAACTGCATAAGATTTGGTAAAAACATTAAGGTACATGTTACCTATAGGTCTGAAAGCTATTCCATAGTTATATATCTGCAAGCTATTGTTTGTCACAAAGGGTTATGTGTGTTTAGATTAGGTATACCCACCTAAGTGATGTGGATCTCAAAGTGTAGAAGGTTTATGAACCTTGTTGAATGTTGTTTGTTTTTCTTGTTGAGTTAGTATTTGGGAAAATAGAGGAATATATCTGAGCCACATGTATAAAGAGGACCAGCAGGAAAAAGAACTAACAGGTCCTAAGAGATGGTAATTAGGAATATAGGTACAAGTACACCTAATTTTAACTATGTAGATCCTACAGCCTCTAAGATATAATTTTTTTCTCTTAAGATCTAATGGTTGGTTTAATCCACATTATCTACAACCTAGGGGTGATCGATATGGTTTATGTTTGAGGATACAAAGAGTCTTGACTAGTTGTTTATATTTTACTTGAAGATAGTTCAGGTTTACTTGGTTTTTGTTTTACATGTTATTTGTTTATTTTTTGTATGATTGTAGTATATAGGATTTTTATTCTAGGTGCAATGTTTCTTTAGGGTTTCTACTGTAAGTTATTGGTTTATGATTTTTATATTGTAATTTATTCATTTAGCGTTTATAATGTGAGTTATTTATTTAGGGATACGATTCCAAGTTATTCATTTAAGGTTTGTATCCTAGGTTTCTCATTTATTTTATTTCATTTATTCTATGTTGTTTCATTGTGTAATGTATGTGGTTTCTACATTTCAGGAAGAAACAAAATAAAAATTGCAAATAGAATGTTAAAAATTAAAAATTAAAAAAGGGGTTTGGTTGGAAATAGAATGTGATCGCGCTCGAAAGTGGGGAGACATTTGGTCCCACAGTTAAATAATAAATAAATAGAAAGAGGAAACGGGGTCTCATTCTAAACATTACCCCGTTTCGAAATAGGGTAATGTTTAGAATAAGCTCCCATTTCAAAGAGGGTTCACATTTCACAAAAGTAGGCTTGGGGTCTCGTGCCTCATGAGATCCTAATTTGAATTACGGATTGGGACCCCAAAGTAGAACGTGACCCCATTTTTCACAAGTGAGACCCCGTTTCATAGAGCCAATTTTTGGGAAAACGAACAAGTGTAAATTTTCTACCTTAAGTGGAATCATCTTCTTTCTTTTACCCATCAAGTGACCCCAAGAATATTTTAATGGAATCTCTACATGATGTACATGTCCATCTAGGTGCTTCTCGATGCAATATTTACATAATAAAATTAAATAGTCTAATTATATGCATTATTATGCAAGGTCTACAACACTCATTTTCCAAAGATCTTAGATGGGGGTTGTAAACAACCTTTTCTTCATATTATTGCTTTTGAATTTCTAGTTATTGAATGAGTCTAATTATTTTTATGATTTTTTTATTATCTAATCCTATATATTTTTGGATTCATTATGCATGGATGTACATTAACAATGATGTATACAATCCAAAGATCAACTCTTATACTCAAATCCTAAGAATATATAAGCATAAGGTGGTAAAGATTCTTCTTAATGGCTTGTGTTGGTGGCAAACGTTTCCTTAACTAATGGATATGTCATAATGCATACAAATGAATGTGGACCATTATCACTATGTTTGCACCTAATTGCCCAATGACAGGAAGACTAACACATCTTCTTGAGGCATAGATATGTAATGCCTCATATGTCTAATTATTATAATACACATGTCTCTTTCAAGGTTGTTTTTTTTGGAAATGAGATAAGTAACTGAGAGAGGAGGGGTGAATCAGTTACTCCAAAACAAATCCTTTGTCCCTTAGATGTCTTAAATAATTTAACACTGTTACTCGGTTAATTAAGATATTCTTATGTAACTCGGGTGTTAAAGAAATATTTATAATATCCAATACAATTATACTTTAGTGATTAAGTGCATAAACATAAAGCATGAAACAAATAACATATACACATGTGACACCAATATTTAACGTGGAAGCCCACTATGGGAAAAACCACCAATGTAACTAGTTACTATTTTTCACTCTTCTGAAGTGAGCCCTGTTAGGAGACAACCTTGTTAAAGGTTACAATAACACACTATTAGGTGTGACCTTGTTAAAGGATTTAATCACCCTGTGAGGAGTGGCCTTGTTAGAGGTCTTCAAAACTTCAACATAGAAATGCTACCTTGTGAGAGGATTTACAAAAAGACTATTAAGTCTACTTTGTTAAGAGATTTGAGATCACTGCTACAATTGTTAGAAAGTAACAATGAATTGAACTGTATGTGTAAGAAAATACCTTTGCAGATTTAGATCTCTATTCTAATTATGACTGGATCCTTGCTGATCTGATATTCTATTGCAACTCTGAGTGATCTGTACTCAATCAAAATCCTATCTGATTTCGTCTTTACTCTTCATGTCACAGAATTCCACACTTCTGCTGCTCTTTAACTTTTACACACTCTTGCACACATTCAATCCAAACTTGACCTTTCATATATATGATAAGCCTTGTCAAGTCGGCTTGAATATACTTCTAAATAATAAATCACAATTTGGTCGGCCTCATATAATCAATTAATTATAAAATGTAAATCAATGTTAGTCCATTGGCACTAAATGCCCAGCCATGACTGAAATGTCTGAGTGACTCGGTCAACACTGAGCTTCTTCAATACCTGACTAAAATTGGTGAACACTAAAACAACTCATTCTATTCACCAATTGTGCTTAGTCTGAATGTAGACATTTGTGTAACATCACTACATAAGTGTATATACATGTGTAACATCAATGACAATACACAATTGAATAATTGTCTTCAACAGTTTTCTTTTGAGTATATGCTCTCTTATTTGTCAAGTTATAATGAGAGTCTATGGTAATTAGGAATATAGGTACAAATATACCTAATTTCAACTATATAGAGCCTAGAGCTTCTAAGATATAATTTTTTTCTCTTAAGATCTAATGGTTGGTTTAATGCACAGTTTCTACAACCTATGGGTGATCGATATGGTTTATGTTTGAGGGTACAAAGAGTCTTGACTAGTGGTTTATATTTGAATTGAAGACGGTTGAGGATTTAGGGTTTTTTCTCTACATGTTATCTGTTTATTTTTGTATGATTGTAGTATATAAGATTTTTATTCTAGGTATAATGTTTCTTTAGGGTTTCTACTGTAAGTTATTGGTTTATGATTTCTATATTGTAAGTTATTCATTTAGCATTTTACTGTGAGTTATATGTTTAGGGTTACTATTCCAAGTTATTCATTTAAGGTTTGTATTCTAGGTTTCTCATTTATTTTATTTTATTTATTCTATGTTGTTTCATTGTGTAATGTATGTGGTTTCTATGTCATTTCAAGAAGAACCACGATGAAAAATTGCATCTATATTTACTAAATACATAAAAAAAATTAAATATAAATAAATAAATAAAAAAGGTCCTACTTGGAACTGGTTTGGTTGGTATTCAAATGAGGTCGTGCTCGGAATCGGGGAGCCATTTGGTGAAAATGACCCCCGCGGTTAAAAAATAAATAAATAGAAAGAGAAAATAGGATCTCATTCTAAACATTACCCTGTTTCGAAACGGGGTAACATTTAGAACAAGCTCCCATTTCACAGTGGGGTCACATTTCAAAAAAGTAGGCTTGGGGTCCTGTGCATCATGGGATCCTCATTTGAGTTATGGATTGGGACCCTGTAGTAGAATGTGACCCTATTTTTCACAAGCGAGACCCCATTTTGTAAAGCTAATTTTTGGGAAAATGTATAAGTGTAAATTTTTTTCCTTCAGTGGAATCTTCTTCTTTCTTTTACCCATCAATTGAACCCAAGAATATTTTAATAGAATCTCTACATATTGCATGTGTCCATCTAGGAGCTCCTCGGTGCAATATTTACATGATAAAATTAAATAGTATAATTATATGCATTATTATCCAAGTTGTATAACACTCATTTTCCAAACATCTTAGATGGGATTTGTAAGGAACTTTTTCTTCGTATTCTTGCTTTTGAATTTCTAGTTATTGAATGAGTCTAATTATTTTTATGATTATTTTATTATCTAATCTTATATATTTGTGGATTCATTATGCATGGATGTACATTAACAATGATGTATAAAACCCAAAGATCAACTCTTGTGCTCAAGTCCTAAGAATATATAAGCATAAGGTGGTAAAGATGCTTCTTGATGGTTTGTGTTGGTGGCAAACATTTCCTTAACTAATGCATATTTCATAATACATACAAATGAATGTGGATCATTATCACTATGTTTGAACCTAATTTCCCAATGACAGGAAGACTAACACATCTTCTTGAGGCATAGATATTTAATGCCTCATATGTATAATGCTTATAATACACATGTCTCTTTCAAGGTTGTTTTCTTTTGAGTATATGCTCTCTTATTTGTCAAGTTATGATGAGAGTCTATGGTAATTAGGAATATAGGTAAAAATATACCTAATTTCAACTATATAGAGCCTAGAGCTTCTAGGATATATCTTCTTTTCTTAAGATCTAACGGTTGGTTTAATGCACAATTTCTACAACCTAGGGGTGACTGATATGGTTTATGTTTGAGGGTACAAAGAGTCTTGAGTAATGGTTTATATTTGACTTAAAGATGGTTAAGGATTTAGGGTTTTGGTGCTACATGTTATTTGGTTATTTTTTGTATGATTGTAGTATATAAATTTTTTATTCTAGGTGTAATGTTTCTTTAGGGTTTCTACTATAAGTTATTGGTTTACGATTTCTATATTGTAAGTTATTCATTTAACATTTTACTGTGAGTTATATGTTTAGGGTTATGATTCCAAGTTATTCATTTAAGTTTTGTATTCTAGGTTTCTCATTTTTTTAATTTTATTTTATTCTGTTGTTTCATTATGTAATTTATATGGTTTCTACATTTCAAGAAGAAACACGATAAAAATTGCATCTACATTTACTAAATACATAAAAAAATTAAATATAAATAAAAATAAATAAATAAAGGTCCTACTTGGAACTGGTTTGGTTGGTAGTAGAATGGGGTCGTGCTCAGAAGTGGGGAGCCATTTGGTAAAAATGACCTCCGCGGTTAAAAAATAAATAAATAGAAAGAGAAAACATGGTCTCATCCTAAACGTTACCCCATTTCGAAATGGGGTAACGTTTAGAACAAGCTCCCATTTCAAAGTGGGGTCACATTTCACAAAAGTAGGCTTGGGGTCCCATGCCTCATGGGATCCTGATTCAAATTATGGATTGAGACTCCGAAGTAGAATGTGACCCTATTTTTCACAAGCGAGACCCCATTTCATAAAGCTAATTTTTGGGAAAAAGAATAAGTGTAAAAATTATTCCTTAAGTGGAATCGTCTTCTTTCTTTTACCCATCAAGTGAACCCAAGAATATTTTAATAGAATATCTACATGTTGCACGTGTCCATATAGGTGCTCCTAGTCCTCGGTTCAATATTTACATGATAAAATTAAATAGTATAATTATATGCATTATTATCCAAGTTGTATAACACTCATTTTCCAAAGATCTTGGATGGGGGTTGTAAGGAACTTTTTCTTCATATTCTTGAGCTTTTGAATTTCTAGTTATTGAATGAGTCTAATTATTTTTATGATTATTTTATTATCTAATCTTATATATTTGTGGATTCATTATGCATGGATGTACATTAAGAATGATGTATACAATCCAAAGATCAACTCTTGTGCTCAAGTCCTAAGAATATATAAGCATGAGGTGGTAAAGATGCTTCTTGATGATTTGTGTTGGTGGCAAATGTTTCCTTAACTAATGGATATTTCATAATGCATACAAATGAATGTGGACCATTATCACTATGTTTGCACCTAATTTCCCAATGACAGGAAGACTAACACATCTTCTTGAGGCATAGATATTTAATGCCTCATATGTCTAATGCTTATAATACACATGTCTCTTTCAAGGTTGTTTTCTTTTGATTATATGCTCTCTTATTTCTCAAGTTATAGTGAGAGTGAACACAAAAGAAATTTTTATGTTTTTCATTAATAGGTATCAATATTAAAGATGGTTTAACTAGAGTAGGCTAGTTAAATATTTGTTGGTCTCTTATGTAGGGTATGTGCACCAAGATGGGGGACCAAAAAGGTGTCAAATACCTTTTTGGCCCCCATCCGTGCATAGGGCGCACGCCCTATGGCTTGGAGTACCTAAGCCATAGGGTGCACACCCTATAGGGTGCACGTCCTATGGTTTGGGTAATTTAAACCATAGGGCACGCGCCCTATAGGGCGTGCGCCCTAATTTGTCCTATAAATTGTTTGGGCAGCCACTTTGTGGCCTATTTTTCTTCTCCAAAGTCACGTGTTGTTGTTTTCCTCTTTATAACAGAGCGTATGTGATTCATTGTGAGGTTTTCTCCATCAAAGTGAAGCAAACAATGGCTCCACGACGTCAACAAGGTCAAACCGGAAGAAGAGGTAAGTGATTCTACAACCATGAATGCTATTTGTTTTGAAATTTGGGTTTAATTTTTAGTTTTTCTTCAAATTTTATTGTGAAAGTCTCTTGTTTTAGATTTTATGTTTAATTAGAGTTTTAAAATAGATTTTCTTTTAGTTGTCAGGAAGGAATGATATCCCCACATAAAATCCTCAACCAAACCCTCCATCTTCTCCTCATGAACAAATGGATGCTGAAAATAACCAAGAAAGTGAACCCCAACCGCCCTCACCAATTGAGAAACCTCCTCTTGGAACACATGGAAACTTGATAAACCAAATAGAAAAGGGGAAAGCAGAAATAGAATCTTTAATTAGGAGGTTAAAAGATTCTATTGGTACAAATCCTAGAAGGGAAACACTTTCAAAATCATTAGAATTGATCTTGACCCACGTAGGTTCAGTTAGTGGGCAACTAAATTTATGGCATGACAAAAGAGAAGAACAAAAATAATATTTTGCAAATAAATTATCATATGAGGACATTAAAAAAAAAAAAAATCACAAAAGCCAACATTTGCAAACTTTTTAAAAAGCTAGGGGAAATTGAAACTCTTAAACCCACAACAAGGAGGATCCCAATTCATTGGTGCTTGAATGAAGATATAAAAACAAATTTTTGGGACAGATGGTGGATGGTCTTTGATTCCCCTCGCTGTAACAATCATGAGGTTCTTTTCTATTTCCTGAGGAAACTCTATTGTGAGTTTGTCCTGAAGGAAGTGCCAAATTATTTTGACTTTCTAGAGTCTTAGGGTAGAGATGGGGGATCATCATTTGATAGACCTATGGCACATCATGACCCTAATGCACCTAGGTTGGCCAGTGATAAGCCATAGGTGGATCATGTTAGTTTTCCTTCCAATGTGAAGGAACACATGGAGGTGGACACACTAGGCACGATTAGTGCTCTGACACAGACTCTCATTTAGTGTGCCACTCCTCTAGTTGAAGGTGACCATGGTCAGTCTGTGAGGGGTCATTTTTGTCATTCTTGTGGATCCCTATGCACATTTGGTACTAATGAGAGAGAGGAAGAGGATGATGGACTGATGCCTGATGATTTTCTCAATACAACATTTGGCATTTCTACAGAGGTAAATATTTGCAAGTTCATTAAATTTATTTGATCATATTTCATTATTAAATAAATGAATTTAATTAAATTAGTATCTATCATTTATGATGAAAATTTAGGAAGCGAGTGTCGGTGGTGGTGGGAATGATCACCTAGACCCTTTATACACTACCACGTCAACTCCACAAGTATGTATCGAATAAAACATTATTTAAAGTATACATTTGATTATTCTATAATTATATGGATGTTTGTCTCATAACTTATTGTGCATGTACATTAGTTCACTGTTGTGCCATCGACGTTGACTGTAGACAAATTATGATCAAAATCCAGAGGCAAAGTTGTCATGACAATTATCACATTCCTTCACCTTCCTTTGTGATGACATCATTTAGTCCATAGGTATATATGTAATAGTGCATTATAATTAACAAGTCAGTGGTTTGTTCTTACATTAATGGTTGTCTTGAAAATTACCATACATGTGCACTAGTTTGATGCTGGAGCTACAACATTGACACCACACACTGAAGGATGTGGTGGCACCTTCACAGAGGTTTCATTTATTAATTAGTGGGGTTGTAAAATATTATAGGTATTCTTGATAAATAAATAATACTCTTGTTATTTCATTTTCAGTTAATGACATCGGAGACTCCTCCTTTTGTTCATGATAGTTTGAATCGTGGCGTAGCTGCAGCTATAGCTAGTTCTAACGCATTGACCAAGGTATGAAAGAGAACTTAATTATAATTGTTATTTTAATATTTTATATTGAATTTTTAATGATATTAATGTTTGTATTTTAAATATTATTTTGATCATTGTTGTAGGGACTCATTACTCTAGATTGTTAGCGTACCCCTTTGATAGATGTACATAGCGACTATTTGTTAATGGTAAGAAAAAACTCTATTTTATGTCATCCTATAATTAAATTTCTATGTATATTAGTTATTGATGTTTATACTTGTTATTTTATCAGCTCTAGCTGCAAAAGAGTCTAGACATGAGGACTAATGAGCGCACTCGCAAGAGTACTACATCTCCATCGATGCGATGATTGAAGGCAGTCTGGGATTTGTTTTGTTCCCCTTATGGGAAATGACTATATTAGGGATAGTCATTGTATGCCAATATGGAATTACTCGACATATTTTTGTATATTTTATAAGTGACATGTTCTATATCCATTTGGCTTTCACGATACCAATTTAACTTTATTGGACATATTTGATCTATGACATTATTGGACATATAAATTTTTCTTCATTCTCTATGAATATATCATGTGTACTGATATAATTACTTTATGTTTATATGGATGTCTTATGCTTTGTAAATTGCTTATCTTATATTTATGTTTTTTCACTTGTATCTATGTATATTGTTATTGAATAATTCATACTTAATGAGAATGTGCATGTTTCATTTCATAAACCTAGACTCATAATTTTAATTCCAACACCTTAATGAAATGATAATAGTCCATATAAGATAAAAATAAAAATATCAATCCTACCCAATTTTAGTCCTATTGGAGCATTTTGACCACCTGGACCTATTTAGGGCACTACAAGAACGTTAAGAGATGCACCAGTACATTATGGTCCCAAATGTTTGAATGAGTTGTGAAGCATAAAAAGGTTATTCTTGGCATTTACACATCAAATTGAATGTGTTAGCGGAGACGGTTTGATATCAGGACGAGCGGTTCTCAAAATATGTAGTGTTTCAGCATTCAATTACGCAACGTTGCATGTTTTTGCATCAACCGAGATTGGGTGGGAAAATGAAAATGGAAGTGAATCTCTAAAATCTGAGATAGGTTAATGTAGGCCTTTATGAAACAGTCCTATATCACTTGACAGCTTATCGATACTCCTTGGAAGATCTGAGAAACAGACTACTGAATATCGACAATTTTGTTTCCTGGTGCACCTTGAGGGACACTTGGCTCCATAGTGGTCGGCAATGTTCGAGCCTCTTCGCCTCTATGGAAGAGTCATTCCTAGCATTAAAATGACATTCTGGAGTTGTTTGTGGAGATGGTTTGATGCCACGATGAGCGGTTTTCAAGATATGCAATGTGTCAGCATTCAACTGTGCAACATTGCAAGTTTTTGCATCAACTGAGATTGGGTGGGAAAATAAAAATGGAAGCGAATATCCAAAATATGAGATAGGTTATTGTAGGCCTCCATGAAATGGTCCTATAGCACTTGGTGGATTGTCAATACCCACTGGGAGCTCCAATAAATGGACTACTAAATATCGGCAATTTTGTTGCCTGGTGCACCTTGAGGGACACTTGGTCCATAGCGGTCAGCAACGTTCGAGCCTCTTCGCCTCCGTGGAAGGGTCATTCCTATAATTCACCCATAATTTTGGAGCTATTGGTAGAGATGGTTCGATGCCATGACAAGAGGTTTTCAAGATATACAGTGTGTCAACATTCAACTGCGCAACATTGCAAGTTTTCGCATCAACCATGATTGGGTGGGCAAATGAAAATAGCAAATCTCCAAAATCTGAGATAGGTTATTGTAGGCCTCCGTGACATGGAACTGTAGCACTTGACCCTTGGAATAAGGTCAAACTTATTATTTATACATAATTTTTCCCTAATCTTAACCTAACTTACTTTATCCTTTAAAAAATATAATACAATTTCTGGTGGCCGGTACTACCTGCACCACGCTACAAAAGACCTCGAGATGGAAAAGGTCTGACATGTCAGAAGTATGATACAAGAAAGGTGGAGTGGAAGAACCAGCCTTGAGAAAAGATCCAGAGAGAAAGTAGAAGAAATCCAATCCCCTGGCGATCGACGCTACAAGCCTCATTAATAGGAAAGTGGCTCCCTGTCTTTGATGTGCCAGGTGTTATCTTGGAGCGGTGCCTTGGGAAGACCACTATCAGAATAATCTTCTAAGCCAATCTCCCTTGTTGTAGTTACCTACTTTCTAACACTTTTATTAACTTATTTGATAGTGACCGGTTGGCCCTGGGAACCGAGACACTGGTCGCTGAAAGAATACAAAATTATGGGATTCAGAACTCCAGGATCTAGAAGCTTACGCTCCCAAAGAATGAATAAATACAAAAAAACTCCTGATAATCATCTCTAGAACCTAGAGAATTTTATTTTTCCTTAGTATCATTGAAGGTCTGCAGGAGTTGGGCGATCCCATCTTCATCGATGTCCTTGAGACCGGCTCGGCGGTACTTGGCCACCTCTACCTGTTCGTCCAGATCTGGAACTTTTGCCTTGAATTATGTGGCCATCTTTGCTGCATCGTGACCTTGGATCACCATGGTAGCTATTTGTGTCATTTTTTCTGCATCTATCCCCTCAGAGGATCCATACCAAGACTCCATTAGCTCGTCAAACTTTCCCATAACATATTCCTCCAGAGTGCACATTTTAGTGCTAAAGGGATCAGCTCCGGAGACCTTCGAGATAAATGACTTGTACATATTAAAATAATATTGAACCTCCTAGGATTTTTTGTGCAAGGCCCCTACCAGTTGCTTGATTTCCCCCAATGTGAGGTCAAGTCTGGAGTGTTGGGTCTAGACAAAGTCAAAAGACTCCTCTCCCAAAATTTTGGCCTCAGAAACAACTTATTATCCGATGTCAATGAGTTATTTTAACTCATCCTTCCATGCTTCATAATTTTCAATGTCTTCCTCCTAGATGGAGATAGCAGTCTCGGCCTAATGCAGGATACTAGTGGCCGCATATAAGTTCGAGAGTGTGGATACTAAGAAATGTCAGACATTTCCCACCTATTATGTAACCCATTCATCAACTATCTAGGCCTTTCTTTTCATCACCCTTAGTGAGTCTATATCACCCTGAGGGAGCGGTGCCCCAGATGTGGAGACGTCTAGGGGAATGGAATTAATAGGCTGTGCAAGTTCTATCAACAGCCCCATAAGGTTTTCATTCCTTTCCTTTTCCACCCTGAACTTTTGGGCCTCCTTTTCATAGCAAGCCTCCACCGCCTTGGCCGCTTCTTTTAACAGGTCTAACTCGCCCTATTTTGCTCTCCTCCCCAGTGATACCTCAGTGATAGAGTATTCATCAGCCTTATCCATGGCTTCATCTGCATCTGGGGAAGGTGTTGCGATCACCACAAATATATCTCCGCCTGGCCCAGTCTTAAGAGTATAGACTTTTTGAGCCTTTTTGGCCTTGGGAGGATTATGCATTTGGGCCATCATCTTTTCCAATGAGAGATGGGCCTTGGGTGTTGCTGGGTCCTTCCTCTTTCGGGACTCTACCAACCATTGTGGTGGTAGGGGTGACTTTTTTGCTAGTTTTTGTTCCTGTTCTTCCCCTCCAGGATTTTGTTGTGTTTCCCCGGTGTTGTGAGCTATCCCTGACTCCTTTCCTATGTTTTTAGGCCTATCAAAAATATTTGTCTCGATAGTACCTATATCATCCACCCTCGCATTTGCACCCTCAGCATTATTGGGATCAACATCTGTTTCTCTAGGGTTCTGTTCCCAACCCTGCTATTGTTCTTCATTAGCCTCCTCTGCTAGAATGTCTTCTTCAACTTGTGTATTCTCAGGAGGTGGTGGAGGTATCGGGCCAATATTTAACATTTGACTCACTCTAATTACCTCACCAAATGTTACCCTTGGAGGTGGCACTTAGAACATAGTAGCTGGGGTCACGGTTGATCATGTCGGTCTTGTTTCGCCAACTGATGCCATCTCCTTATCCTGTGTTTTCCTATCCTCTGCGGTTCCTACTACCTATATCTCCATGACTTCAAAGATGTTTACCTATTCTTGTTCCTTTGGTCCCTCTGCCCGAGTTTCCTATTTTTGGGAAGCTTCCTTTTCCAAGGCGTTCCCTCCAAGAGGGGGTGTCGCTTCCTCTTGGGCAGCTATCTCTTCAACTGCCCTCCGATATCTCCCTGCAAGTTCCCAAATTCATCAGTCCCAAATAAATCATCAGACTCATCATGTGGAGGGGAGCTCTCTGGGATATGCTCAGGTTCTTTGTCAGGCTCTGGAGAGTCAGAAGAAAGAATCTATATTTCTTGGATGTTTGGCATCCCTAGTTCTAGCTCCGCCTTTGGTTTAGAGTTAGTCTTCTTCTTCCTTCTACTAGTTATCAAAGGGGGTCCTGCATCCATCATAGTTTCCTGCTCCTCCATTTCGTTCCCTATGGCTCAGACCATCAATGTTGTGAATGAATGGGAAGAGGGGGGACGGACAGGTCCGGTCATACTTACCAAGGTGGCCAGCCACGTGATTAACTTATCCTTCATTTGTTGGGAGACTGCTAGCATCTCTTGCATTTTTGTTACTATGGGGGTCACAGATGGGGTTTGTGACTAGTTCCCCATTATCCTTTTTCCTCTATCCTCCCCTTGTGAGGAGGTTCTGGCCCAATAAGTTGAGCCCCACACAAACGGGACAACTTTGCGTGTGCTCTTTGGGCATGCCTTTTTAAAATACACGTGGCTGCATTTGACCACGTTGTGGGTGAGATCCTCAATTGTTGGATCTTTCTGGGCATTCCATTCAACTAGAGGGAGAGCCATCTTGTCCACTCCATTTTCTTTGTATTGTGGGTCCACCGTGGACCCGGTGTCCGAGAAGTCATTCGGGAATTTTTGAAGCTTTAGCCTCTCCATCATCCCCATTTTCATCTGGACGAAGTGCCAGCTTCAGACTTCAAAATAATCTTGGAAATCTTCCCAAAGATCCTTGATTTGAAATGCATGGGGATCTGATACCCGGGAAAGTGTCGTTGCTATTTTTCCTAGCGGATCAAAGTTCTTTTGCACCAGATAGAATTCATTTAAGCCTAAGCTTTTAAGCTCATTGTCCGCCTCACTTGCCATGGTAAGACTACACAAGTAGTTTCCACAAGTGATTGGGAATGGAACATTTATTACCTTCTTTACCGTGAAGAGGGCGTGCAACTCCAAAATTTGCCAGCAGTACTCCAAAAGAATTATTTTATTCCCACAGTGCTTGGGCAACAAATAGGGTTTCCCAGAGAAACCGGTCACCTGAATATAAGTCTGTTGCTGGAACTGAACATAATAGTGGCCATAACTTCTGACCAAATCCATTGCCTCCTTGGAGAGGTGGCACTTGGCATTCCTAGTAGACATAAGGAGATTGTAGTAAATAAAGGCATCATTTACTCGGCAGAAGCTGAGGAAACTAGCCTCCCACTGGATTTGTGGGAAATAATCCTAGGGATCCTTTTGACCCAAACCGACCCCGAGTACACCTGTTGTGAGTAGCCTATTTGTGATGGGGCATTTTTGTGCCAGGGCCCAGAGAATGTAGGATGTCATGTAGAATTTGGAGGTTCGGGTGACCTGGAGGAGCTGAGAGTCCACATGATTTGAGATGATGGTGGCCCAATCAAAGTATTGATCACCGGAAGAGATATCGAGTAAGAAGTAGTACATCCATGATGAGAATTCCTAGGGATGGGGTTGTCCAAAGATCCTACACAATGCTATGATCCTTATCTATATGATTTCCTTGAATTCTAATCGGCGGATTTCCTGCTTCATCCTTTTGGATTCTTTCTTTGGCGTCTTCAGCTAGTTGTTGTTTAGATATTTTTGGGCCATGTGTTCCAAATCCATAAATTCCTATAAAGCTAGGGACTGGGTGATGATGGCTACATCATCTAACAGGGGAATTCCTAGACCAGCCTGAAAAGTTGCGGTAGCCAAAGACACCATAGGAGTTGGATATCCGGTCAGAACCGAAGCAACGAGCATGACGGCTCAGACAGACCAATTGTAGTGCGTGGCCAGAGTAAGAATAATTTCCAGGGCCTGCACTGAGCATGGGAAGCAAGAAGCCTTTAGAATCCTAGAGTTGTTGATATTGATGGCTAATGGGTCTCCATCCATTCATTGGATATACATCATTTTTACCAGGGCTTGCATTTCTTCCCACATTTTGACGCTGGTGTCAGTGATCAACTGAACACTGGACGCAATCTTTGATCCTGTGATAGTGTTTTCCTTCAAGTACTTCATGGTCAGGGGAAGCTTTTACAGGGCCCTCTCGATCTTAGTTCTGACAGCTTCCCTGGTGACTGCCGCGGTGGGGAGATCTGGAATCCCAGGTGGAGAGGATGCAGATTCCTCTAACATGGTGAGAGTCAGATGTTGGCAACCTGCAAGGCAAGACCACCATCAGAATTTATATAAAATAAAATGCTACTCTGGGTCCTAGAGATCTTACCATCGCATCTGCACCTACAAGAGTTAGTTCATCAAATCCCAAGAAAGATGTGTGTATAATGAACATTGAGGAAACTGACCAACATTCAGGGCTCCGGGGATTCCAGCGCATATGATACAATTGAAATAGGAGCCGGATGGGGACATAGGACCTAGAGTCCGTAAACTAACCATTGGGTGACATGGCTAGAAGGTGAGCCATACTAGGTTGATGTGGATGTCACATGGCCATGTAGTAAATATGAGTTATGGCAATAACGCTGACAACTGTCCAAACATATGTGAAGCAGAAACCACTTGGCTAGACTTGAATGCGTGCATGGGAAATAAATTCGCCATTAAGACTGACTTGATGGAAAAGAGAGAAAACCGCCATGGTAGAAACTAGTTAGGAGCCAAGTCTGAATCATGTAGTATTCTATCGAGAAGGCGAGCTCACAAATTTGGGAAAACATGGATAAGGGCACGGTGAGCTCGGCATGATACCAAAAGGATATACATCAAAAAAATATAGCAGGGTACAGAGGGCTGAGGGCTGAAACATATATACAGAATTTATAGATATTTACACCATGTACAAAATAGCTACATAAATATACATCGCACAGGAAACCAGCCAAAATTACAACTACACAGAGGGTGGACAACCCTTTGCTAGTGCCAACCCACCAATGCGAGGTGACCAAAAGACAAAACAAGAAATGAAAACCCCAAACAAAACCAGAACCAGAAAAATAGAAAGAAAACCAAAACCCAAAACAAATCAGAACTAGAAAACTGGAAAGCAGAGAATGAACGCTAAAGGCTTACCTGGAGTGCGAGAGATGCGGGAAGGATGAACACTACAGTTCCAAAACAATTTATCCTTTAAACACCATGACCAAACACCATGAACCACCTACTAAACATTGCCAATCACTACTAATCACCAGAACAATCAACACTTAACGCTTCAAATTTTCCTCAAGCGCTCTAGTAAATTGACTTAGGTTTTTGATCATGGTAAATGTGAAAATGATAGTTAAGTTTTATTTATACTACTAGGGTAAAAATAGGTTGCATTATTTTCTACAAACTCTAGAACAGGCAGACCTCCAAACTTTAGGCCTAGGGATTCCATGCAACTATACCTTCTCGCGAAAGAAGACATAGCTGAAGAGAATCCTGGAGTTTTGAATCTGGCTCTGGAAGAACAAACTCTAGGATCTAGATCCTGGAGACACAAGAGGACAAAAATAGAAAGAAAAGAAAACCTTGCAGAAGAAAAGCCTGAAGGAAAAATAAATAAGAAAGAAAGCAAGGCAGGAGCAAAAGTGAAAAAAGGGGGACCCAACATTTTTCCCACAAAATGTAGGGATGGGTATGTAGGGCATAACAAATGGTGACTATCTGGGACAAATGCCTTAGCACATTTGAGAACTGCAGAATCTATGGTTATCAAAAACTGGAATCAATCATTACTTGGAGAATCCTACTTGCAAGGTGCAAAGCGTCTGAGAAAATATGGCCCATACATGATTCAGTCCTTGGTCTTTCGTCAGTTGTGAAGTGTGTTCTTTGAAAGAAAGTCAATCTGATGATCTCTAGAAGAAGTAGAGAAGAGGCACTAAATATATCAAACCAAAGTCATCAAATCTGCTCGTTTCCCCCAGATACCAAAAATTTTCCATTCTTTAGTTGTCATTATTCTCTTCTTGGATGGGAAGGCGGTACTCCTTTCACCATTAAGCTTAAGCTTAGCTAATTTTAATAGCGGTACTTCTTTCACCTTTCCATCCACTTCAAATTTCCAAATAGGGAAGAAAACTCTAGATTCAGAAAGAATTTAAATGGTTTTCAAACTTGGGCCAATAAACTAGTGCGACCGATCTATTCTCAGTGTGTTTGATTACTTGTTCCTTTTTATTTTGATTTAACTAATTTTTAGACTTTCAGGAGATGAATCCGATGAAGATTACTCATAGCCTATTACCAAACTTACAAAATAACTCCAAAGTACGAACCAATTCCACCATGCCAACAATAGATTCCAAGTTCACCAAAATGCAAAAGGTACCATCCTGAAGACTAGATGTTATGCGAAGCATACTGGTCTACACAAGGGAGGGCCAAACACTAGGAACTTGAAAAAGAAATAATGAAGCCAAAAGACAACAAAAAGGAAAAGGGGTGGTCCCGAAGGACAACCAACAAAACTACTTACAAGGCAAGGCACCCCAAACAAAGCACCGAGAAGGATATTTACAACTGAGAAATACATATAAAGTACAATTCTGGACAAACTCACCTAATTCAAAATAATGCTTGAGAAACTGTCCATTGACAGGAAATGGGATAGCTTCTCTAGTCATGGTAGTGAGACAATAAGCATTTTCCCCATAGTCTGAGATATCAAGTATGGTCCAAGCTAGAGCCATTGGAACTTGGTGTGCTTTCCTTTCTTTTCTTGGGCCTTGTCCGAAAACATGACTAAGCCTATGAAAGGCCTTATACTAGGCTCTTCGGTCAAACCATCATTTTACTATAGCTTGGTGACGCACAAAGTGTTCAAGGGTTGTGTCTCTTTGTTCTTCCATTTACAACAGATTTAGGAGCTGGACTTCCATAATATTGTCTCGGTTGCCGAATTCCTGCATGAACTGTAACACTGGGATCTGCAAGTTAATGGAGAACACTAGATTTTGGCCATAAACTAGGTGGAATGGGGAAGTCCGTAGGGATTCCTTTATTTGGATATGATCCACCCAGAGAAAGAATCTAAGCTTTTGGTATCAGTCCTGGGGATTCTGTTCTAGTAGATGTTTGATCACTTCAAGTAGATTTTTGTTCGTCGATTCAACAACACCGTTCCCCTGAGGGTAATAATTGTTGCAAAAATTTAGAGTGATCTTTCTGTCATAGGTCCATTCAATTAATTGTGCCAAAGAAAATGTCGGACCATTGTCACACACTATAGCAAAGGGCATTCCAAATCGTGTGACGCTGTTTTATTCCAAGAATTTTATGACTACATATGTCGTGTTGTTTTTACAAGGGATTGGTTTAGACCACCAGGTGCAATAATCGGTAGCAGTCAAGATTTACCAATGGTTGGCTGACGAGCTGGGGTTGATTTACCTGAACAAGTCAAATGCCCATTGGGAAAAAGGTCTAGCTTCAAAGACCGGCTGTGAAGGCATAGTCGGATTCCACTCCCGATGTGTCACAGTTTGGCAACTATGGCATCTCCTGACGTGAGTGTAGACACCTTTAAAGATGTAGGGCCAATAGTACTTGGCCCAGAGGATCTGATAGCCAGTGGCATCAGCTGAGCCATGCCCGGTTCCAAACTACCCATGAAATTCTTTGATTATCTTTGTAGCTTGAACCCTATCAATGCACCGAAGGTACACTCCCTCATAGTTCCTACAAAAAAGCATGGCATTTTTTATCATGAAGTGTGCACTTTTAAATCATAGGGTGCGATGTTTGTTTGTAGGCAATCCTTCCAGGCACCTTTTGTTCAACAAAAAGTACACCAGGTCTATGTACCATGGATCCTAAGTGATGGACTCCATTGTATATGCCTAACATTCGATGTGTGGAGTCTCTTATGCCATCACTCTACATAGTCCCTAGCCTTGAACTATCTTCATGGGTTGCATTTCTAAATCCTATTCTTGGAGGATGGCCATCCATTTCCCCCATCTTTCACCCAATTCACTCTGCATCAGCAGATATTTTACTGGCTGGTCCAGAATGATAGCATGCACTTTGCTCTAGAGAATGTAATGCTAGAATTTCTTCACGGCACGGATGAGACCAAAGGCCTATTTTTCCAAAGGTGAATACCGGACTTCAGAGTTCTTAAAGGGGGAGCTCATGAAAGATATTATTCATTCCTCCCCTTTGATCTTCTAGGTCAAAACCACCATGGCAGAGTGCAGTGAAGCAAAGGAATATACGTAAAAGGGGAGGGAATAATCCAAACTAGCCAAGACTGGGGCCTCCGCTATCATTTGTTTAATCTAGGTGAACACCCACTTTACCTCAGGGCTCCACTCAATCTTGGTATCTTTCTTCATCATTTCATTGAGTGGCTTTACGATCTTGGCAAATCTGGTGATGAACCACCAGACAAAATTGATCTTTCCAAAGAAAGATCTCATTTCCTTCTTGCTTCTGGGCATTTGTAGGTTTAGCAACACCTCAACTCTCTCAGGGTCAATGGATATACCCTTCTCAGAGACAATATGCCCGAGCAACTTCCCTTCAGTGACCCTGAATATGCATTTCTTAGGGCTGAGGGATATTCCATACCGGTGACACCTCTCACAACTCTGATCAAGGTGGGTGGAATAATCACGCTTGTCCTGGGAAAAGACAATCAAATCATCCATATAGATGATTATGCACTGGTTTACTAGGCCTTCAAATGCAATGTCCATAGCCTTTTGAAATGTGACCCCTGCATTGATCAGGCCAAAGGGCATTCTTCGGTATGAAAATGTTCCCCACTTGGTGGTAAACGTCATTTTGTCTTTATCTTAATATTTAAGGATGACCTGGTTATACCCAGAGTACCCATCCAAGAAAGACATCATTTGTGATCCATTCACAATTTGCAATACCTCATCCAACGAGGGGAGAGGGTGATTATCCTTCTTGGAGGCTTTGTTTAAACTTTGGAAATCCATGAAAAGGAAGATCTCACCACTTTTATTCCTCACAAGGACTAGGTTGGCAACCCACGTAGTATGTCGGATTGGAAAGATGATCTGGGTTGACAATAGTTTTTGAACCTCCTGACGAATCAAAGGCTCGATTAGCGGGTTGACCAGTCATTGATTTTTCCAGAGAGGCTTAGCATCAGGTTTGAGTGGGATGGTATGAGTCATAATAGATGTATCAAAGGTTTTCAAGTCCTCATACCCCCGTGCGATTACATCAATGTATTCCTAGAGAATCGCGAGAATCTTCTCCTTCTTTTCTTGGGAGCAGGAGGTGCCAATGTGTATCATTTTCTCTTAACTGGGAAAGTTGATGTTCACTTTCTCAAATTTTCCTCACTCAGAGGAGGATGATATTATTTCTTGGCCCCAAAGGTCGAAGTTAAAGATTCATTCAAGTGTGACCATCCCCTTAGGGATGGTTCTGGTAGGTAGGTCCATGATCCCATCATCTTCATCACCCTGCCTAGTATCATTGTGATCTCTCTCCTCCACTATCTGGTTCTCAAAGACATGAACATATGCCATAAAAGCCAGGATATGTTGATCATCCTCAAAGACCTAAGAAATGAGTGACATTATCTAGGATGGACGGGGTGGGGATCATCTCAACAGAGAATTTCTGGAGCTAGGATCTAGCCATTGGCTCAAGCGTGCTAGAAAAAATAGTAAGGGCATCTGGGACATAATTCCATCTCTAGGGAATAAGCTTAATGCCGAAGGCATAAAAATATTTGATAAGGCTCCATGGCCGGTTGCAGTATGTGGCCAGCCTTTTATCATGACAGGTGTATTGGCTCTGGACTTGTTTTATGATCAACTTTGAATCACCCAGGGCTCAAAGGCGAGTGATTCCTTTCCTTAGTGCAAATAGGAGTCCAAGGACAAAAGCCTCATACTCCATGATGTTATTTGTGTAGTTTAACTGCAACCTATAGGATGCGAGGAAGGATTTCCCCTATGGGTTAATCAATTCCAATCCAACCCCACAGCCTTGCTTGGACCGGGACCCATCAAACTTAAGGGTCTACAAGTCATCATTCGTGGTCTGGGGCTAGGAAGGCAAAGTGGTCTTTGGATTATGTTTGGTAAGGTTGGGAGGAGTTTCTTCTAGATCTGACGGTTCATAGGTGAGGTTTTCCTCTGGAGAGATCTTCAGTTGAGATTCCTGGACAGGTGGTGCCAATGAGGCATTATCAACAGAAGTATTGGGTTCCAGGGATTCAACTCTGTGTTCTTTCTTTTGGAGGGAATTGATATGCTAGGTAGCAGCAGTAAGGTGAGACTCACACTCTAGCTCAAAATTTTTTTGATAATACACCTAACACTGAGTGCTAAAAATAATTTTAGCGGGGGTCACTGCGGTACCTTGAGAGTTAACCTCAACCCTCAATTTTTTGTCCAAGTCTTGGGTTCTTTGAGAAACTATGGGATCCTCCCGGGGGTGAAATAGAATGTTAAGATCTCAAGGGGTTTGTACACCCCCAGGGAAGTCTCAGAGATGAGGACTTCATTTACCCTCCCTACTTTGGTGATGGCATGTTTCATTTGGGGCTCACTTTCAACCCAGATCTGGTTAGATTCTCCCTCCCAGGGGAGCCACAAGTGGGAAAAGTCGGTCGAGAAATATCTGTTTAGGGACTAGGACCAATTGTGACTTAGTAGAATACCATAAGTCTCTAGGATGTCCACCACCTAGATTTTAATTACACTGGCTATCCTGGGGTCCTGGATGAGTTTAATCTAGACATTCTTCAATTCACCTACCATTCTCACAGTAGTTTTATCTAGTTGGACTACTACGGCATTGGAGGGAGTAGGATACATTCTAAGCTTCTGGCATATTGATAAGGGCATGACATTACCCGAAGCACCAGAATCCACCAATAAATTGTAAAGGTCCTTCCCCTATATGTTCAAGCCTAGTAAGAAGGGAGGATCCTTAGTGTTAGCCCAAAAAATAGCTGTGTTGGCGTCATCAAAACTGACCATCTTGGGTGGGCGACTAATGGCTTTTGGGTTTCCCAAGAGCCTCAGAAGAGACTTCCTTTTCTCAGGCCAGTTCAACAAAACCTCCATCAAATTCATGGAGGTGGTGGTTTGTTCTAATGCCTTCGTGATTTCAAACCTCCCCCTGGGAAATTTTTGACTTCCCTCGGTCAGATCCTTAGCTTGGTTAGAGTCAGATCCTTTCGGTGGGAAGGGGCGATTGGTGGTGTTGTCTTAGGGAGGGGTATCTTTGGGAGGCGTAGGCATGTAAAATGGTCCTTTACTAGCATGAATCCAAGTGTTATATAGGGAATTCGTGGGTTGGTGAAGGCATTGGCCTTAAAGGCCAGAATAGATTCATCAAAGAACCCATGTAGTTCAGGTTCCTCTTCATCTCCTTTGTCTGCTCCAAAGAAGATAGTCTCATAGGTAAACACATCGTGAGTGCGCTCTTGTATAGGAGGCTCTGGGGGAGTATAATAAGAAATTTATTGTCTGTCCAGCTGGGAAATCATGATGAATTTTTCTAGCATGACACAGTTCACCTTGTTATGAGAGCCTATGTCATGCAATCTATACCAGTTGGTCATGAGCTAGAAATCTGTTACAGACATGAAATGGGAAGGCCCTGCATTACCCTGATTGGTGTTTTGATTCAGAGGAGGACCTTTGGTGTTAGCATTGTTGTTCCATTTCTTTTGATTGGGTCAGGGCCCGTTGTTGTAATTTCTTCCTCCGACATTGTTATTTCATTGGCTAGAGAAAATATTCCCTTTCTGGGAATTGGTGTTGTGGGGTCCAAGAGACCCCGCCTTCAGCTATCCCATGTCCACACCCAGTGAGGACAATAATCACTGGAGGGATTCCACCTCGGTGGACAGCTGGGTGTTTGCGCCATAATGTGACAATTGTTATTGTTGATTCCCAGGGAAGGCGACAGCTGGTACCGAAGTCGAGGATGGCAATCCTCCAGCCATGGATGACTGGAAGAAAGGAACTCTCGCAGGTTGTGTCTATGGTTGTGTTTGCTGCGGTTGGTTCTAGGGAATAAATTCAAAACCCGATATTTTCTATGTTTGAGATGGATATACGTACCAGGCCTACTAGTCTATCAGTGGCGGTGGTGGATTCATGGCCATTGCAGGGGCACCCATTTCCTGATTGGGGTTATATCCCCTGGCATAAGAAGTTCTATCGGGTATCATGTTAAAGGGCATGCTCTTCCCAATCCAATCCAGAGATTTGTTAAGACCATGGGAAAATTCCAAGGCTAGGTTGTAAACCTTTGCCAAAGTATCCCAGTGACCCAAGGTGATAGTTCTCTAGAGGAGAGTGGCAATGAAAGGGTCCATTGCATTAAGATAGGTCTGGATGGTTACATCCACGGATGGGATGAAGGGACCCGTGCACCACTTCAAGGCGCGTTGGAACCAGTGATTAAATGTTGCAAGGGGTTCATTCGGTTCCTTCCTAATAGAAATGAACTGGCTATGGGACCACGCTAGGTCTATGTGTACGCGGAAGGAAGCCAAGAAGGCATCCTCCATATCCTACCAACTATTGATGGAGTTGGAGGGAAAGTTAAGGTACCAGTTCAGCTCATTCTATCCCAGGGATAGAGGGAACATCTGAGTCACAACGTCTTGATGTTGGATCTGGTGTCAGTTCATGGCATCTTTGTATGACTGCAGATGCTCTTCTACAGTTTGTGAGCCTAAATCCTCATATTGAGGAAAAATATTTTCTGGGTGCACAGGAAGATCATTGGTTGCACCCATAAAAGTTCCCTTCAGGGACCCGGTGTTACCGAAGTATGTAGCCATCAAGGGTGTTAGATTTTGACTAGGTTGAGAAATAATTCCCGGAGTCATTTGGGAGACTTGGGTATTCTGAGCTGTAGTAGATTCCAAGACAATGGTGGTTGGTTTGGCTTTCAGGGTCTGTTTCTTTTGAGCGGGAGGCTTGATTTCAAAAAATCTTCCAAGGTTGGGGGCTAATCTAAGGACTCTTTTGAATCTCGCAGGTGAAAATGATCCAATCCCACTAAAGGTTTGACTCTTAAAGATATGGCTTGGGGAACCCTCAAGCGGTGTAAAATCCAAATCCTTAGAGGGGGATGAGTTCATGCCCTCCTTCTAGTGCTATTTTCTATTGACAAGACTTTATGACCGGGTCTGCCAATAGATGTAAGTTGTCACCAGGTATCGGGGTACCAGCCAAATTTTCCTATAAAGGTTTTCCAAAGAAATGAGATTCTTCGGGCCTTCAAGCATGTGAGGGTCGGGTCTCAACAGTGCAGGAGCTTAGTTGGGGATGTGACTATTTTTTTGGGGGGGATAGCTGGTTATCTTGGCTCATCTTCTCTGGGGATTTAAGTAAGTGGGGTTTCCTCCAAGCATTTCCTAACTTTACCAAATAAACTCCAAAAGATATTGCAGGGTTAGAAATATTTCATCTACCTATAATTATGCTAAACATTCAAAACATCAACCAAGCTCTAACATGCTACACTAAATACCAAAGAAATACAAAACCATCAGTTCATATTTAATCAATAGCGAGGGAAAAGAAGGTTGTTAATCTACTTAAAATATCAGAGCAAGGGATATAAAGAACATACAACACAAAATACCGTTAATCTAGATATCAGAATGCTAACAACATCATTGATAGAACCCTTCCTTCTTCATTAACACATTTTGAGAAAGCACTGGTGCGTACAATGATGGTGGCTCCAAGGGAGAATTTAACTACTGAAAGCTTCTAAAAACTAAGGAGAATTGAGCTCTGCAACTAAGAACTGATAAAACTCAAATACTATTAGCTATGGACTACAAAATCATCAATTTTGTCAACCCTTGGAATGAGGTCAGACTTATTATTTATACACAAGTTTGCCCTAATCTTAACCCAACTTACATTACTCTTTAAACAATATAATACAATTTCCGGTGGCTGGTAATACCTGCACCAGGCTACAAAAAACCTTGAGATGGAAAAGGTTTGACATGTCAAAAGTATGAGACAAGAAAGTTGGAGTGGAAGAATCAGCCTCGAGAACAGAACCGAAGAGAAAGTAGAAGAAATATGATCCCCAGGGGATTGAGGCTACAAGCCTCATTAATGGGAAAGTGGCTCCCTATCTCTGATGTGCCAGGTGTTATCTTGGAGCAGCGCCTTAGGAAGACCACCTGTCAGAATCATCTTTTGAGTTGATGTGCCTTGTTGTAGTTACCTGCTTTCTGATGCTTTTATTAACTTATCTGATAGTGACCGATCGGCCCTGGGAACTGAGACACTGGTCGCTGAAAGAATACAAAATTGTGGGATTCGAAACTCCAGGATCCAGAAGCTTACGCACCCAAAGAATGAATAAATACAAAACACTTCTTGATAATCATCTCTGGAACCCAGAGAATATAATTGTTCTTTAGTATCATTGAAGGTCTGCAAGAGCTAGGTGATTCCATCTTCATCAATGTCCTTGAGGCTGGTCTAGTGGTACTTGGCCACCTCTACCTGTTCATCCAGATCTATAACTTTTGCCTTGAATTATGCGGCTATCTTTCTCGCATCGTAACCTTGGAGCACCATGCAGGTTATTCATGTCATTTTTGCTCCATCTATCCCCTCAGAGGATCAGTACCGAGACTCCATCAACTCGTTGAACTTTCCTGTGACATAATCCTCCAGAGTGCATGTTTCAGTACTAAAGGGATCAGCTCCAGAGACCTTTGAGATAAATGACTTGTACATATTAAAAGAATATTGAACCTCCTAGGCTTTGTAATGCAAGGTCCCTACAATTTTCTTGATTACCCACAATGTGAGGTCAAGTCTGGAGAGTTGGGTCCAGAAAAAGTCAAAAGACTCCTCTCCCAAAATTCTGGCCTCGAAAACAACTTATTCTCCGATGCCGATGAGTTCTTCCAACTCAGCCTTCCATGCTTCATAATTTTCAATGTCTACCTCCCAGATGGAGATAGTAGTCTTGGCTTGATGTAGGATACTAGTGGCCACATATAAGTTCAGGAGTGTGGATACTAAGAAAATTTAGACATTTCCCACCTATTCTGTAACCCATTCAACCACTTCCTGGACCTTTCTTTTCATCACCCTTAGTGATTCTATATCACCCTAAGGGAGCAGTTCCCCAGATGTGGAGACGTCCAGGGGAATGGCAATAATAGGCTGTGCAAGTTCTGTCAGCAGCCCCATGAGGTTTGCATTCTTTTCCTTTTCCACCCTGAACTTTTAGGCCTCCTTTTCATATTGAGCCTCCACTACCTTGGCCACTTATTTTAACAGGTCTAACTCGCCTGTTTTCCTCTCTTCCCCAGTGATACCTCGGTGATAGAGTATTCATCATCCTTAGCCATGGCTTCATCTGCATCTGGGGAAGGTGTTGTGATCACCGCAACTGTATCTCCACCTGGCCCAGTGTGAAGAGTATGTACTATTTGAGCCTTTTTGGCCTTGGGAGGATTCTGCGTTTGGGCCATCATCTTCGCCAATGAGAGATGGGCCTTGGGTGTTGCTGGGGCCTTCCTCTTTTGTGACTATACCAACCACTGTGGTGGTAGGGGTGGCTTTTCTTCTAGTGTCCATTCCTGTTCTTTCCCTCAGGGATTTTATTGTGTTTCCCCAGTGTTGTGATCTGTCCCTGACTCCTTTCCCATGTTTTAGGCCCGCCGAAAAGATTTGTCTCAATAGTACCTGCTTCCAGGGTTTTGTTCCCCACCCTACTGTTGTTCTTCATTAACCTCCTCTGCTAGAATGTCTTCTTCAACTGGTGTATTCTATGGAGGTGGCAGAGGTATCAGACCAATATTTAATGTTTGAGCCACTGTAATTACCTCAGCAAATGTTACCCTTGGAGGTGGCGCTTGGAACATGGTGGCTGGGGTCATGGTTGATCCTGTTAATCAGGTTTCCCCAATGGATGCCATCTACTTATCCTGTGTTTGCCTATCCTCCACAGTTCCTACTACCTGTATCTCCAAGACTTCAGAGATGTTTACCTGTTATTGTTCCTTTGCTCCCTCTGCCCGGGTTTCCTATTTTTGGACAACTTCCTTTTCTGGGGCGTTCCCTCCAAGAGGGGGCGTCGTTTCCTCTTGGGAAGTTATCTCTTCAACTGCCCTCCTGATATCTCCCTATAAGTTCCCAAATTCATCAATCCCAAATAAATCATCAAATTCATCATGTGGAGGAAAGCTCTCTAGGATATCCTCAGGTTCTTTGTCTAGCTCCAGAGAGTTGGAAGAAAGAATATGTATTTCTTGGATATTTCGCATCCCTAGTTCTGGCTCCACCTTTGGTTTAGAGATATTCTTCTTCTTCCTTCTCCTAGTTATCGAAGGGGGACCTACATCCATCATATCTTCCTACTCCTCCTCCGTTTTGGTTCCTATGGCTCAGACCATCAATGTTGCCAATCAAGGGGAAGAGGGGGGAGGGATAGGTTCAGTCATACTTACCGGGGTGGCCAGCCGCGTAATTAACTTATCCTTCATTTGCTTGGAGACTACCAGTCTCTGCTGCATTTGAGTTACTATGGGGGTTGTGGATGGGTTTTGCGACTGGGACCCATTATCCTTTTTCCTCTATCCTCCCCTTGTGAGGAGGTTCCAGCCCAAGAAGTTGAGCCCCACACAAACGGGCTAACTTTGTGTGTGCTCTTTAGGCATGCCTTTTTAAAATATGCATGGCTACGTTCGACCATGTTATGGGTGAGATCCTCAAATGTTGGACCTTCCTAGGCATTCTATTCTAGTGGAGGGAGAGCCATCTTCTCCACTCCCTTTTCTTTATAATGTAGGTCCACCGTGGACCCGGTGTCCGAGAAGTCATTCAGGAGTTTTTGAAGCTTCAGCCTCTCCATCATCCCCATTGTCATCTAGACAAAGTGCCAGCTTCAGACTTCAAAATCATCCTGGCAATCTTCCCAAAAATCCTCCATGTGAAATGCATGGGGATCTAATACTTGGGGAAGTGTCATTGCTATTTTTCCTAGCGGATCAAAGTTCTTTCGTGCCAGACAGAATTTATTTAAGCCCAAGATAGAATTCATTTAAGCCCAAGCTTTTAAGCTCATTGTCCGCCTCGCTTTCCATGGTCGGAATACATGAGTAGTTCCCATAGGTGATTCGGAGTGGAACATTTATTACCTTCTTCACTGTGAAGAGGGTGTGCAGCTCCAAACTTTGCCGGCAGTACTCCAAAAGAATTATTTTGTTCCCACAGTGCTTGGGGAACAAATTGGGTTTCCTAGAGAAACCGATCACCCGAATATAAGTGTGCTACTAGAACTGAACATAATAGTGGCCATAACTTTTGACCAAATCCATTGCCTCCTTTGCGAGGTGGTACCTAGCATCCCTGGTAGGTTTGAGGAGATTGTAGTAAATGAAGGCATCATTTACTCAGAAAAAGCTGAGGAAACTAGCCTCCCACTGGATCTGTGGGAAATAATCCCAGGTAGCCTTTTGACTTGGACTGACCCTGAGTACACCTATTATGAGTAGCCCATTTGTGATGGGGCATTGTTGTGCTAGGGCCCAAAGAATGTAGGACATCATGTAGAATTTGGAGGTCCAGGTGACCTGGAGGAGCTGAGAGTCCACATGATTTGAGATGATGGTGGCCCAATTGAAGTATTGCTCGCTGGAAGAGATACCAAGCAAGAAGTAGTACATCCATCTCAAGAATTCCTAGGCATGGGGTTGTCCAAAGATCCTACACAATGTTATGATCCCCATCTGTATGCTTTCCTAGAATTCTGATCGGGGGATTTCTAGCTTCATCCTTTTGGAGTCTTTCTTTGGCGTCTTCAGTCAGTTGTTTTTCAGATATTTCTAGGCCATGTGTTCCAAATCCATAAATTCCAGTAAAGCCAGGGACCGGGTGATGATGGCTACATCATCGAATTGGGGAATTCCTAGACTGGCCTAAAAAACTTGAGGCATCCAAAGAAACCATAGGAGTTGGATATCTGATCGGAACCAAAGCATCGAGCATGACAGTCCGGATGGAAGAATTGTAGTGCACGGCCAGAGTAAGAATAAGTTTTGGGGCCTGCACAGAGCATGGTAAGCAAGCAGCCTTCAAAATCCTAGAGTTGCTGATATTGACAGCTAATGGGTCTCCGACCGTTCATTGGATATACATTATTTTTACCAGGGCTTGCATTTCTGCCCACATTCTAATGCTGGTGTCGGTGATCAACTGAACACTAGACTCAATCTTTGATCCTATGATAGTGTTTTACTTCAATTACTTCATGGTTAGGGGAAGCTTTTCCTAGGCCCTCCTGATCTTAGTTATGATAGTTGCCCTGGTGACTACCGCGGTGGGGAGATCTGAGCTCCCAGGTGGAGAGGATGTGGATGCCTCTGACATTGTGAGCGTGATATGTTGGCAACCTACAAGGAAAGACGACTATCAGAATTTATATAAGATAAAATGCTACTCCAAGTCCTGGAGATCTTACCATCACATCCGCACCTGCAAGAGTTAGTTCATCAAATCCTGGGAAAAATGTGCGTATAATGAACATTGAAGAAACTGACCAACATCCGCAGCTCTGAGGATTCCAGCGCATATGATACAGGTGAAATAGGAACCAGATGGGGACATAGGACCCAGAGTCTGAAAACTAACCGTTGGGTGACATGGCCGAAAGGTGAGCCGTACTAGGCTGACATGGATGTCACATGGTCATGCAGTAAATAGGAGTTATGGCAATAATGCTGCCAACTATCCAAACACACACAAATAATAAACCACTATGACCCCTTGGGACATAATTGAGCATTCAAATGGGTCGAAAGGGGTCATGGGGTCTTCCTAGGGGTCCTAATACATGATAAGGTGTACAAGGACCCCTATGAAGACCCCGTGACCCCTTTGGAA
>MU223572.1:38988-52556 GCA_018584345.1 Thuja plicata | reverse complement strand
GTCATGGGGTCTTCCTAGGGGCCCTAGTACGTGATAAGGCAAACTAGGACCCCTAGGAAGACCCCATGACCCCTTTTAACCCATTTTATTGCTTAAGTGTGTCGTAAGGGGTCATAAGACCCCTTGGGATACACTTGAGCATTCAAATGGGTCGAAAGGGGTCAAGGGGTCTTCCTAGGGGTCCTAGTGTGCCTTATCACATACTAGTGTGTGTGTGATTTTTGGTACCTATTAAAAGACACAACACTTCATTAAATCATTGCATTAGTGAAAGCAAGGGGGTTAGCAAACATAGAAATCACTAAAATAAATCTATTACTTCCTATATAGGAGGAGTATGAAAAATGACCATAGCCAAATTGAATCAATTTAGGCTAGGGGTTTCATTTTTCTAGTGATGAGATATAAATAGGATTCCATTTAATTCCCTTTAAATTAATTACCTTAGCCAGGTATGATTTGAATTGATTGGATTGGAATTGGCTAAAGTGATTAATGTAAATTAGTGATTAGATTGTACTTAGGAGACTAAATTTGATTTGAAAGAATTATTCCAAGCAGTAACACGGTCGTTTGGACATAATTGGGGGTATGATCACACTTAGGGAAAATAGCGTCTATAGTCATAGCAGACCAAATTCAGGTGGTTACATTTGCCCCTCTTTGAATTGATGTGTGAGCAGCGCATTGATTCATAGAAAGTTTTTGATTTTTGACTTTAGAAAGATTGAGAATTCCGTTCTTGGTTGTCGAATGAAATGATGATGAGATCAGTCTCGCACGTGATCGAACCAAACTGATAGAATTGATTTTGAACTTGGTTGTCATCCAAAGATGAATAAAAGATCTTAAAGATATCAATTCTAAACTTGGTTGTCATCCAAAGATTGATAATACTAATTTTGAACTTGGTTTTCATCCAAAAAGCTAGTATGAAGCTACCAGGACCTTAATAAAAATATTTTAAAATGAGGAAACATAAGATATCCAGCTCATGAGAACCAAAGCTTTCTATCCAACAGTTCCAACTTTAGTCAAGGAAATTGTTATGCCCCTAGTTTTTTTGATAACGAAGTCATTTTTGATGTTGTTTCGAGCAAAAATTTGATTGATGATAGTGTGATCATGCCCTCTTGGGAACAAAATCAAAGGAAAAGAAGTAAAATCCCTCTGTTGAAATGATGTATCACTTGCAGGAAGTGGTTAGGACAAGAAAGAATGGAGTAGAAATAAGAGAAAAGAAGGTGTGTTTAAAAATAAAACACACGAGTACCAGGTTAATTATGTGAAAATGTGAGTTTGATTTTATTCCTGATAGATCAGAGATTTCGGGAAGCATGGGTATTAGTAATAAACTTGGATTTTAGATGATTTAAAAATAGAAATGAGTTTGAGCTCAAATCCCTATGTTGTTCTTAAAAATGCATCATGCAATCTCTAAATGTAGCTACATGCAGACTCTTAGGACTATCGCTGATATGCAGATATTGAAATATTTTATCATCATTGGGTGCTTTTGGAATAGATACCATCGAATAGTAAAACAATCACTAATACCCACTGATATTATGAAAGTATGAATACTATGTTTTATTGGAATGTCAGAAATAGACTTAGGCATCAAGGCATAGAAGCCGGGACAACAAAATAGTCACCTTCCTTTTAATATACCAGACTTTGATTAAGGCAATATATTGGACCTGCAATGACCTTGAAAATTCATATCTTTGGGTACATTATGATTTGTATACCTTAGTGAGAACCTGGATCAAAAAATAGACAAGGAAATTGTTTCAACCTCACCGTAGTTTACACATAACGAAGATCAAGATATATGCGGCTATCCACCCATAGTGGCAGCTCTTACCATAAACATCCAAGTTCGGTGAAATTTATAAGATCATTTGGAACAATCACCATACGCATAAAATCAAGAAAATATTATGCCCCCTATCCTTGTGACTCTTTGTCTTTGCGCAGACCTCATTGAGTAACTAAGAAGACATAATAAATCATCAATTGTGAATCATTCAAATAAAATTCTTAACTGCTTAAATGCCCCTAGTTAAAACATCATCAGGACATAGAAGAGTCATGAGAAATACAAATCCAAACTGTGTGTTTAAGTAGTACTCATTCATTCATATGTCAAACATAGTAAAGATTCATCAATCAGAAAATTGGAATATAAGCAAGATGGTGTTCCATGTCTGAGTAAATTGATACGATAATCCCTTCATGTTTGCAATCCAATATAGCCTTGTAGGAACTTTTTTAATGTAAATTTCATGTCTGGATATGGGATGTTTGAAAAGACAACCTTGTTTTGAAAAGTTACATTGTTTTGCATTTATCAAGAGACATTGTGTTCGTAAGGGAAACCATCCTAGAGAAAACTAGCAAACATAACCTACAATACTAGCAAAGATGCCCCCAGTGCAGTATGACTTATTCCTAATAAGTAAAGATAGATAAATCCCAAGCGAGGATAAGATAGTCATTTAGGAAATGAAGTCAACGTATGAGCACAGGAAAAATTATGAAGGCCTAAAATCAGTAGTGCATTGATAGATGGAGTGCAGAACATAAGTGACACCTGATTGCCAGGTTTTCACCAAAAGTAGCAGTGATAACATAAGGTCCTAGCCATTTAGGTTCAAATTTTCCTTTCTACTTCCTGTTAGGCTAGTTCTTAGGATTCTCCTTGAGGACGAGATCTCCTACTTCAAATTTGCATGGTTTGACCTTCTTGTTGTAACCTTTGGACATATGTGCTTGATACACTTTGAGGTGATCAAATGCCTATTGTTTTCTCTCATCTAGTAGGTCCAGAGAATTCACCCTATCTATGCGGTACTTCTCATCAGTACCTTGTACTGATATTCACAAAGATGGGATTTCAACCTCAATAGGTAGTACTACTTTAGCGCCATAGACTAGAGCAAATGGCATGGCTCCAGTTCGATTGTAGATGCCAATCTCTGCCAGACTTACTCATAGTTCAGTGTAGGATCTTGAGAATATTCTTATTTGATGCCTAAGCATGTCCATTACCTTGAGGATAATATATTGAGGAGCAGTGTTGAGAAATATGGAACTGTTCACAAAGGTTATCAATGTCTTGATTTTTAAATTGGCACCCATTGTCTGTTACAAATGATGAGTGTATCCCATAGCTACAAATAATGTAGTTCAAAATGAACATAGCAACCTATTTGCCAGTGGCTTTGATTAGTGGCACAGCCTCGACCCACTTTGTAAAATACTCAGTGGTTGTAATGATGAACTTGTGTCCATTTGAAGAGTTGGGATATATTTATCCAACCAAGTCAAAGGCCCATTGCTGAAATGGCTAATGTGTTATGAAAGGTATAAGTTCTCTGGCAGGAGCATGGATAAGGTTTCCATGTGTCTGGCATTTAAGACATGCTTTGGAAAACTGAATAGCATCTTTCTCCATGGTAGGCCAATAATAGCCTACTCTGAGCAATTTCTTGGCTAATGAAAAGTCGTTCGAGTGTGATCCACATACACCTTCGTGGACCTCTTTTAATGCTAGATCAGACTCTTCAAGTTCTAAACACCGAAGAAGTGTACCGTTGAGACCGCATCGATATAGGTTGTTAGTTATGAGGACGTAACATGATGTTGTCCTAATTAGGGATCTTTTCTCATTTCTGGATATATTATTAGGGATAGTTTGATCAGAGAGGTAAGCAATGATATTGGCATACTGAGATTGGTCTGGGGTATTCAAAGCACATATTACCTGGTATTCAGCGGTGAGAAAAGGTAGGATAAGATATTTCTTCCACCAAGAAGTCATAGAGGAATTGATGCTCCTCCAATTGTAACATGGATGCCAAGGTAGCCATAGCATCCGCAGCTTTGTTCTCTGATCTTGGTATCTGTTGGAAGGTGGAAAAGACAAATTACTTCTTCAGATCATCAACTAGTTGCTTGTAGAGCATCAAATTTTCATCTTTTTTTGATACTCCCCATTGACTTGATTGATAATTAGTTGGGAGTCACCATACATGTGTAACTCTATGATCTTCCATTCCATAGCTAGCTTGAGGCCGTTGACCAATGCTTCATATTCTGAGATATTGTTGGTACATGGAAACATCAATTTATAAGATTTGGGAATCTTGTATCCTTGTGGAGTTATGAAGAGGACCCCTACTCCAGATCCTTATTGATTGAATTAATCGTCAAAGTACATCTTCCATGGATATTCAATGAGATGCATGATTGTTTCATCAGGGAATTAAATTTGTAAAGGTTCATCATCTTGGAGTGGTGAATCAGCCAATTGACCTGCAAGTACTTATCCTTTGATAGCTCTTTGTTCTACATATTTAATATCAAACTCACTTAGAATAAGGACCCATTTTGCCAAACGTCATGTTAATGTTGTTCTTCTCAAAAGATACTTTAGAGGATCGATCTTAGCAATGAGCTTTACTGTATGAGAGAGCATGTAGTGTCTCAATTTTTGTGATGCAAAGATGACTGCTAAGCATGCTTTTTCAATAATTCTATAATTGAGCTCATAAGTGACTAGTGTTCTACTAATGTAGTAGATAGCTCGTTCTTTCCTTGTTTCATCTTCTTGTGCCAGTAATACTCCTATGGATGTAGTTGTAGCTGAAATGTATAGGAGTAGGGGCTTTCCATGAATAGGCGCCATAAGGATAGGAGGAGTAGCCATGTACCCCTTCAATTATTTGAATTTTTCTTCACAGTGTTCATCCCATTTGAAGGTAACCCCTTTATATAGTATCTTAGTAAAGGGTTGGGCCTTATCTGCAAGTTGGGACATGAATCTTCTGATGGATTGAAGTCTTCCTTGTAGCATCCTCATTTGAATGATGTTTCATGGAGGATTCATCTCTAGAATAGCCTTCACCTTTGCAGGATCTACCTCGATTCCCTTCGCTGATACTATGAATCCTAGGAGCTTCCCTGATTGGAACCCAAAGGCACATTTCTTTGGGTTGAGCCGCAATTGGAACTATTCCATTTGATCCAAGATCTTTCAGAGATCAGCAATGTGAGTACCTCTTTCTTTGGATTTAGCCAATGTGTCATCTACATAGTCCTCTATGTCATGGAATATTGTTGTCATGGCTCTTTGATATGTTGCGTCGGCATTCGTTAACCCGAAAGGCATGACATTCCAGCAAAAAGTGCCCCATGCACATGTGAATGCATTTTTCTCTTGATCCTCAGGGGCAATCTTGATTTGATTATAGCTTGAGAATCCATCCATTAATGAATACATCTGAAATCCTGTTGTAAGATCTATGATCATGTCAATGTTTGGTAGAGGGAGGTCATCTTTCAAACATGCTTTGTTTAGGTCTCTGAAGTCCATACAGATCCTGATAGATTTATCAAATTTAGAAATGGGGACCACATTGGAGATCCACTGTGCATAGGCAATGACTCAAATAAATCTAGCTTTCAACAACTTTTCTAGCTCTGCTTTTACCAATAATGCAACACGAGGATGCATTTTCCTAAGTTTTTGTTTTACAAGCTTGATCCTGGGAGCTATAGACAAGTGGTGCATGATGATATTAGGATCCAGCCCTGGCATATCAGTATAAGACCATCCAAAGTTAATTTTCTTCTCTTTCAGGAACTCTATGAACTATTTCATCTCCTCTTCTGATAAAGATTGTGCAAGGTGTACTATTTGAGGATTTTCAACAGTGCCCAAGTTTACTGGTTGTGTTGGTTCAATCAATACCGAAGATCTTTCCTAAAAGTGTTCAGGGAGGATATCAAGAGTCTCATCCTTTGGCACCTCAAAGAGGTTTTCACCATTGGATACGTCTTTTGTCTTTACTATTTTGGGATTTGATATTGCCACAGAGTGGTTTTCACCATCAGTACGCTTCTTCTTTTTATTTTTCAGTTTGTGACTAAGAAACTTGATATCCTCCTATGATAAGTTCTCGTTCCTTGCATTGGTGGAAGAAGGGTAAGATTCAAAAGCATTGAGATAACAAGCTAGGGAGTGGTCATTAGAAAAGTTGAGGATAGGAGTAGGATTTGTTTTAGTCCAGTCAATTAGGTCGGGAAGTACCAATGTTAGGGAGTCAGATTCTGGGAAGGACACCATCATGTTAGCATCAAGACGATTAACCGACATGACATGGTCTGTTAAGTTAATTTCTTCAATATTTAGATCAATAAGAGTGAGATCACCTTTAAAAGGGTCATTTTTAGTCATATGCAAACAAAACTCTAGCGACTCATCAATAGAAATCTCATCATCATCTCTCCATAAAAGGAGGCTTCTTGCTTGTAGCCTATAAAATTCTTCTAGACTTATGTATTCACTAGTGTCTCCATCAATGATCGGGGGAAGGAACTCTTCTTCTTCTTCAGGAGGATCAGTATCATTGAGAGGAGTGTCAGATTGTTTGCTAGGAGCTGAGGGAGCTGCAAACATGTGAATTATATCTATTCCAATATCTTCAGAGGTGATAGATAGACGATCCCATTCATAGTCATGAGAGTCTGTTACATCATCATTAGATTTATTGAAGTATTCAGCAATGGTTATTTGATGTACTCGATTAGCTGCTTGTAGATAAAAGTGGGGTAGATCAAGGACATGTGAAATTGTGACCAATTGCCCCCAGTTAGGATGTAAATTCTATGGCTGGGGTGTCTCTTGAGTAATTTTTTCTATGGTGTCCCCTACCTCTTGAATGGGAGGTTGTGCTAGCAAAGGAGTGTGAAGATCCTGTGGTACCTCAAAGCTGGGTATGTAGCATTCTCCTTGGTAGTTGGGGTCTTGTGTGCCAACATGTAACAATCTTTCATAGGACCATTTCTCTAGTTCATCTATTTCATCACTCCCTTTATCTGAGTGCGGACTCTCTTTTGAAGCAGGTTTATCAATTTTAGTAATGAAACCCAGTCCTATTTTATCTCTGGTATTCCAGAACTCCATGAGTATAGGTTCAATAAGCCCTCGTCCTATGTCGTTTAGAGGTCCTTTTCCTTTGTAACACATTTGTGTGAGGAAATCATATCCCTTTCCATACTATTCTACGGATATCTTCACATGTTTGATTTCAACCTCCACCGGTTCTCCTTTGTAAAGCCAGTCCAAGACTTCCTGTTCTTCCGTGTTATCTAAAGAAGATGTGGATGCCTTTACCATGCCAGTTGCTTTATGTACTTCTGGCTCCTTGGATGTTGTAGGTGTGAATGTCGAGGAAGGTTTTCCATAGGATCTTGGTGACACCAAAAGTTCTGTCAGTGAGGGAGTTAGGTCCAGCTTGTACTCTCCCATACCTGTTTCTTCAAGTTTCAAGGTTTTTCTAAAAATCTTCATAACCATGTCCTTGGTAGTTTCAGGAGCAACTGCATCCATAGCTTCCTTGTTGTGTGGGATCATGCTACATTATTTTACATTGTTGCAAGTGTAGTTAGCATCTGCGAGAATCATCACTTCCACCCCATTATGTGGGAATTTTATGCATTGGTGGTAAGTGGATGGTACAGCTTGCATCTTGTGAATCCATGGTCTTCCTAGTAGGATATTGAGGCCAATGGTAGATCCAGAACTTGACATATGACTTTCCTCTCAATTATTCCAACTCTGATAGGTAGAACAATAATACCCCTTGAGGATCTTTCTTCCTCATCATAAGATTTGATGGTTATCTTGTTTCTAGAGTCAATTTTTTGTTCTGAGAGACCCAGTTTCTTGATTAGATCTAGTGTACATATATTCAACCATGCGCCTCCATCTATTAACACACATCTAACATGGGATTTATGAATAAGGACTTCAATATGGAGGGGTTGATTATGTGGATGGGTCAATGACTTATCATCCTATTCAGAAAAGGAGAGGTAGTGTGGCGCTGAGATGTGATTGACCATCACTTGAAACTTGTCTATATTAATATCCTTTGGAACATTAGCAGCGTGTAGAGCTTGTTCTAGGATTTCCCTATGTACTGTGGATATTTTGAGCAACTCAAAAATGGAAATTTTGGTAGAGGTTCGTTGCAATTGGTCTACCAAGTCATATTTTGCTCCAGGAATAGTAACCACATGTTTTTCTGCTGGTTTAGGAATAGTTACAATAGGAACCTTGGATGTTGATGTTGATGCTGGTTTTGGAGGTCCTTTGATTGTAACTAGTGCTTGACTTCGTATTACAGCATTTGAGTGGAATGAGACACCTTTAATTGTGACCACATTGATGGATTCGGTTTTAATGTCAAGCATATTAATCACATTTTCATTTTTGGAATAGGTGTAGTTTACCTCATTACTCTTCCCTTTAGATTTCTCTCCTTGATTGTAATTAGGAAAGGGTTTGTTGAATTTTGTATGATCTTCATTGGTAGTATGCTCATCTACTTTGATCTTACCTCCTTCGATGAGGTCTTGGAATGACATGCTTGAGCTTGAGGCAATTATTATTCTTGTGCCCCTTGTTTTTGTTGAAGACACAATAGGAATTATCATCCCACCACCTGGGTTTGACCATTGGTTCCCACGGTTTGGAATCAGGAATTTTAAGAACTTTGTTATCCAACAGTGTTTTCAAAATGGTCTCAAGAGGCTCTCCCAAAGGAGTGAATGTTCTATGAGGTTTGGAAGTCCATGATTGTCCCTTGTCATTATCATTGTTTGCCTTGGGTATGGGATTTGTTACCTTGGAATCCTTTCTTGATTGCATACTATTAGTTAGATTGAACACCTTGGGTTTAGGATTGATGTTACAGGCATCAACCATGCCATCGTTAACAACATTTTTGTTTTGTTTCCACCATGTAGGCTTGGAGTTGGAGTTGTTTCTCTTGTTTTCATTTTGAAGGGTGATCTCTCTCCTTTTGACCATGACTTCCTCAATACGAAGGGCATTTTTAATCATCCTATCAAAGCTTGGAGAGTCTTACATTTGCAATGCATAGTTTAATTCAAGCACCAAATTATTAACGAATATCTCCATCTTCTTTGTTTCAGGAATGGACCTTGAATATCGTGCAAATATCTTCCTCCATCTTTGTAGGAAGTCTATGAATGATTCTCCAGTTCATTGTTTGGTGTTACATAGGTCCATCATAGTTACATCATGTTGGATGTTGTAGGAGTAATGCTGGATGAATCGTTGGATTAACTCCTTGAATGTTTTGACCTTAGGGTTCAGTCCATAGCATTACCTGCTAGACTTCCTGGAAATAGTCACATGAGGTATGTGGGTTCGTGCATGTATTCTATGCTCAGAGAACAGAATTCCCTTACATGGTCATTCGGATCAGTTTCTCCAGTGTATTTGTCATACTTTGGCCTTGCCACGTTGGGGGGAAATAAGATCTTAGTGATACTCTTGTCAAAAGGAAATGGACAAATGGCGTCCAAAGAGTATTGTGTTTTGGGTTTCTCCTTATCTTATTTGAGTTTTGTGAGATCCATTTGCATCACATTGAGTTGCTTGGTGATAATAGATATTGGATTTGGTACTTCCTTTTCCTTGAGCTTTTCCATGTCATAATCTTTGGGTAATTTAACACCTGTAGACGCTAGATGGAGGAAGTATGTTTCTTTATCCTCATCAATCATTCTTTCCATTATCTGGTGAAACCTCTTGCTTTGTTTGAGTTTTTCATATTCTTCCTTAGTGATTTTGTCCTCACTACCAGATTCAAATAAAGGACGTTAGAACTTGGGTTCTTCTTCTTCATATGTATCTTCGGGTTTTTGGTGTTTTTCATTGTTATAGTTCTCAAAGGCCTCACTCCATCTGCAAGTGTCGCTATCCATTTGTGGAGAGTATAGATCAAATAGGGAACTGCAATATGTTTCTCCTGGAAAGTGTGTTGATTTAGGAGGTACTTCTGACCCTTTAGACGTGTATTTGTTGCGTCTTGTGTTAACCATGTGGTTATGTCTCAACTTTTGTCAACGTTTCCCAATAGTGTCAGGTAGAGTTCTCAAATTGTTCAAGTGAGTGTGTCTAGGTAGAAGTAATTGTTTGTTGTTGGTGGATGTAAGTGATTCCAGTGTTAGAGGGTTAGAATGCTCCGATAGTGAGCTAGGAACCAATTTGTTCTAAAAAGTGGGTAGACCACACGTATTGAGACAGATTACAAGAGTCCAATGGGACATGCAAGGTAGATGTCTAAATTTTTTTTCGATATAGCCACAGTGAGACTAAAAGAAGAAATAAGGACAAACTAAAGAGTCAAAAGGTAATCCTAAAATAAACTATCTTCCTCTGAGGGGAAATGATGTAAGTTCCCACTGTTCAAATGTTGTCAGTTTCATTTTGAAAGTGCGTGAAGTTTGAAGATCACATTTTTGATATTTTTCAATGAGTGAAAAACACATGTAGACCAAGGTTTGAAATTTGTTGATTGTTTTGAGGAGTTTATATTTTTAATGATCTTTTTAACATATCAAACATCGTTGCATTGTTAGGAGGGTGAACCAAACACTCATCTTTTTTCTATTCTCTAGGTGGAGGATGAAAATCTTTTCTCGTTGACTCAGGTACACACTCAAATGTTAATCAAAATATAGCCATCACCAAGCACGCAATGGCTCTAGTCATGATATTGTATTAGCCAACTCCAAACGCAAGTGAGGGCATAATATGATGAGTGTCTTGGGGAAATTACTTTTTTCCTTGCACAAATATTATCACCCTTTCGGGGATGAATCAGGAATTCTTTTAGTTGAAGTTGTTGTAGATTATTGGAAAATCCGTTTGAAACTGTCCCCCATAGAATTACACAAGGCAAAATTGAGGCATATAGCCCTATGAGTACCTGAATATATGTAGTCTCGCAAGCAAGATTCAAGCGGCTCCGCTCTACATATACCCAAATATGTTCAAGGAATGATGTCAAAATTCCAAGAACAAAACCAGTTCCATCTTCTAAGGCTTTAGCCTACAAGGGAGCAACTATTTATAGTGAGTTGGAAGGGTTGGCATAAAACCTATCCTCACTTGGGTTGTTCACGAGAGATTTTTTCCTCAACCGGCAGGCCCTCTACTATTTAAGTATATGTAACCAGGATTGGTGAGCTTTGGATGTCTAGATTTATGATTCTTCCAAAGAAGAAGAGCATAGTCTCCTAATCTAAACCGTTTTCCCCCAAAACACGTAAAGAAAAGTTCATTCCTTCAATCTATGTTGAGCTCAATTTGGGTGGTTCCTATTTAAGAAAAATAGAATTTGCTTGAAAAGGAAAGTTGCCTTGTTCAATTAGCCACACAATTTTAGTGATTTGCTTGTCCAATTACTGATCCAAATTGAAATAAATGATTGAACTTGTTCTTTGATCCCACATATTTAGTGCTTTGATTGTCCAATTTTTGAATCCAAAAATAAATTATACGATGTATTTGTTCATTGAACCACAATATTTAGTGACTTTTGTTGTTCATTTACTAATCCCAAATGAAATTAAACTGTGAGATAAATGGTGTTTAAGTGTGAAAATTTTTGAAAAAAGGGGGTTAGTACCAAAATCAGTCTAAAATCTCTGCAACCACACACGTTAGCATTGTCTACTTATCTCCTTCTTAGAAACCTGCAAGCACTTAGTTAGTTTGTCAAAAAGTAGGATCACAATCACAAAAACAACCTTGTTAGCATGTTAGAAATCAAATTTGAAAATGTTAGAACCTTGTATTTTTGCCCCCTGGACGACAGACGATATTTCAGAGACCCAAAATGATAAACCCTAAAAACAATAACAGATTGACCCCAAATGATAAAACAAACCCATGATGATATTCCTTTTACACGAAATGATATTTCATACAAAAAATGCAAAAATGATTACCAAAAATGATTTTAAGGTCAATTTTTACCTTCCAGAGGTCCAACGACAGACGATATTAAAACTCCCAAAAATGATAAGTTGCTCCTGAAAATGATAAAAGTTTTACCACAGATGATAATTTGCTCCCAAAAACGACAAAAGAATGACCCAAAATGATAAGTTGCTCCCAAAAATGATAAACTGCCTGCAAATGTTGAAAATGTTAAGGGCAGGGAGCAAAATTTGATGAAATTTCAAGAAATCTCACCCCACGGTGGGTGCCAGAGATGTGTGTGTGATTCTTGGTACCTATTAAGAGACACAACACTTCAATAAATCATTACATTAGTGAAAGCAAGGGGGTTAGCAAACATAGCAATCACTAAAATTGATATATTGCTTCCTATCTAGGATGAGTATGAAAAATGACATAATAGCCCTCAGATTATGCATATTCCAGTGACAAATACAACCTAAGAAAGAAAGATTCAAATGAAAAGTAATCTAAATGATTCAAAAACATGCAATCTAGCTCTACAAATGAAGATTACAAAATATAACTAAGAGTTAAGCTAGAAAGCACTATGAAAGTCCTAAACATGAGCAATATGAGATTGCTTCTTCAATCCTCCAAATATGCGTAGCATAAGGATGCTTTCAAATTCTCAAAATTAGGAGCATTATAACAATACATTAAAAGAATTCAAATTTCAGGGCCATTTGAGCTCAAAATCCATCCTATTTATACGAGAAATGGAGGAGGGGGAGAAGACTCTAGAATGGTTGCCATTAATGAGGGTGTAAGACTCATTAATGAGGTATGGGTGGAAGGAATATGTAAGAACCATTAATGCTTCATTTATGAAAGCATTAATGAGGTATGGGTGAGGGTTTAAGAATCATGGGTGAGGGTTAAGGGTCAAGCCTGACAAGGTGCACTTGAGGAAAGGAATCTTGAGATTCCTTGACTTTATCAAGTGGGTGGAGTTGTTAATCATTCCTTAATGGAATGTGACAAGATTAAGGGTAGCTTAGGATTAGGATTAGGGCTTAAGGGATGTGATTAAGGAGATAGAGATGGGAGGAGAGAGAATGAGTGGAGGGGGGATTAGCTAATTAGGATTAATTATCTAATTAAGAAGAATTAGTATGTGACAGGGGGTTGGGATGAGTTTGAACTCATGGTTGCGTAGTTGAGATTGGTTAGGTTAGATGGACTATTAATAAAATGAATTGTTGTAATAACATATTCACTTAATAATAGGGATTTAATTAATCATTTAAGCTTTTGATTGCTTTGTAATAATTAATTAGGACTATAGCCAAATTGAATCAATTTAGGCTAGGGGATTGATTTTGGAAGTGATGAGATATAAATAGGATTCCATTTAATTACCTTTAAATTAATTACCTTAGCCAGGTATGATTTGAATTGATTGAATTGAATTGATTGGATTGAAATTGGCTAAAGTGATTAATGTAAATTAGTGATTAGATTAATTAGGAGATTAAATCTGATTCGAAAGAATTATGCCAAGCAGTAATAGGGTTGTTTGGACATAATTGGGGGTATGATTACACTTAGGGAAAATAGGGTCTATAGTTGTAGCAGGCCAAATTCAGGTGGTTACAACTAGGACCCATAGGAAGACCCCATGACCCCATTCGACCCATTTGAATGCTCAAGTGTGTCCCAAGGGGTCATACAACCCCTTGGGACACACTTGATCATTCAAATGGGTCAAAAGGGG
>MU223572.1:11393-28185 GCA_018584345.1 Thuja plicata | reverse complement strand
ATTACAGCTTTGTAGAAAAGGTGCAGCTTCCACAAGATGAAGTTCTGAACCTCTGTAATAAGCTTGTGCCCTCCTCTGCATCTGCTGCCTCAGGTGATCCGCCTCAAATCCGTATCAACTTCAACGCGTTAGACCAGCTAAAGTTGCCTGCTGTTGGGTTTTATGGAGATAAGAAGACGATGCGTCAGGTTTTCCGCAAAGCAGGCTTGATTCATGAGTCTGTTCTTGCAAAGATGGAGGCGGCAGGGTTTGAACCTGGGTTGTACGTCTGTATCCCTCAAGAAGCGGCTGGTGTCTTGCTTGCGTTCTACTGGCATGAAGGTGAGAATTTGAAGGAAGCCTGTAGAAAAGACATGATGTGTAATTTCATTAGATATCTGGTTGAGCTCTGCCAGTGTGTTTATATTTGTCTTGGAGGGAACTATCCTTTTGAGGCCTTGGCTGCTTCTGCCATTAATACATGCTGTAGAGGTAAGCGTACAAGAAAAATCCAAATAACTAGTGTAAAGAATTCGGAGAATAACTTGGATTTGTTGCCTGGATTTAAAGTGAGCGTAGATCCAGCGGTTCAGGCCCAGAAATTTTGGTCAGCACAGAATCCAAGCGTCGCTGATTCAAGCGATAACAGCAGCGCGATATTGTGCGAGGGATATTACCGCTGCTGTCTCCTGACAAGAGACTACAAAGCTTCCACAAGAGTAGAAGTACAAAAGGTAGTACTACCGTTGAAAGCTTCTGAGCTCGGCAATATGCTCCGAGATTGGTCGTTGGAATCGAATGTAGATTATACTAGGCTGGAAAATAAGCAGTTTGTCAGTCTCCTTGAATGTTGTGAGGCACAGGAGTACGAAGAATACTGTTTGTTGAAAGATTCATTTACGGAGTCTGCACAAGCTGAGGAAATAAAGAAGAGATGCTTCTTAAATGTTCTTCCAGTGTTCTGCAGCCACGTTTTCCTTTTCATTGGAGGCGAAGGCAGTAAAATCTCATCCACTGATTCAGATAATACAAATGAAAGGATTGAGCAGTTTCATCGGGAACTTTCAATGATTTTAACTGGGGGGGATGGTTCTGACAAGGTGCTCATAGTTGGATCAGATATGGAGTTTACTTCTGACGAAGCTGACCACATAATTACTGTTGAAAGCCTGGTCAAAGGGGAGGATAAACCGCTGTACATCCGCTATGGAGAAGAAATGAAGGTCAATTGCTCTGCACAGTGCTGCTGCTCCACCAAAATCAATGGAAAGGCCAAGTTTGTACGGCTTACCAAGGATAACAGAGGCTTCCCACTTTCAGGTGAGAAAGTTAAGATTATCTACTCTCCTACTTATGTTAAGGCTGGTGATCGTTCCAAGATATCGAAACTTGAAGTGTGCATTAGAATTGTTAATAACAATTCTTCTATTTTTGCAATTCGTAATTGGGTAGAAATCATGGTACCAAGAGAACTGAAAAGCCTTGAAAGAAACATAATGTTCACCGCCTTCTTACTGACCTGTGACCAGCACATGGCCCTTGAGTTCATGGAGTACCATTTGACAACCTATCCCACAGAAAGCCTGCCAACTGAGATTCAAAAAATGTTTGAGAAATTCCAAAACCATAGTCTTACCCAACCCACAATCGATCTAGTAGCCCTCTTATCCCATCATCATGGTAAGCTCAAAACTGTGTGTTGTGAACTGTATAGGAGTCAACAGTTTACATTTTTGCAAAACATAAAGAAAGAATTATCAATGACTGTGTCCAAACAGAAGGTAAACATCAAGAAGGAAATGAAGGAGAGATTTCAACAAGCCGAGGATGGATTTTTACAGCAAGAGAAGGAGAGGTTATCATTCCGCTCAAGAGAGAACCTGGTAACCAGGTATATTGAGGGTCTGGTCATTAAACGTCCTTCCTATTTAAGGATGTTCTTTTATGCTGAGCATACTGATCAAGTTGAGCTGAAAGTCTGCATTGAAAAGCGCGACCTTGACATTGTATGGAAAGCACAAGAGATAATTCCCATGAAAAAGGAAATGAATGAACTGATCAGTAATCCTACGCGTTCAATTCAGCCCACATGCAGCCAGTCGTTTGAATTAGTTGCACTGGATCCCAAAATCCAAAGTTTGTTTAAAGTTGTTCTCCTCAAGTCTGGAGAGCTGATTATTTTTATTCAAAACTTCAAAGATTCCTGCCTTGATCTCTTCCGTTGTGCAAGACTAGGTTCCAAGTTAATCAAAATCTGGAGATTCAAGAGGGGGTTTGACATGTTGTCCATCGATGAAGCCTCCCGAGCTGTGGCTCTCTATGATAGAGACAAGTTCAAGATTGCAATATATAAGTTTGATGATTCATTTAAGAAGATCTATCTCACTGGAGTAGAGCTTATTTTGGAAAAATATAAAGGCAGCAAGATCATAACTTGGATGAAACTAATTCCAGGTAAAATGGAGTTGCTTTTAGTTGATGAAACGAACAGAGGAAGAGTCGTAGAAATCCACCAGAAGCCATTGATGAAGCCAAAATTCCTTGACCTTTCTCAGTGCCAACCTCTGACGAAAGCATGCATTTCTACTGATGGGTTTTTCTTCATCGCCTTTAGGAAACTCCAAAGCTCTGGCAATGCTGAAATTGCACCAAAGAGACAAGAGCCAAGCCATGGACTTATATTAGAAATTTTTGTTTTGGGTGATACTTTGGGACATTTGAAAACCATCCAAATCGAGGTTAATGAAAGCTTTCTGGGTACTAATTCAGAACAATTTGGGGTAAAATTTACTAGCTTTGGACCACAGAGTCACCTTGTTCTGTATAATTGTACTGATAACTTACATTTTCTTACCTCCCATGTTGTGAAATCTGTCTTAGCCATGGACGCTGTGCGGTGTACTCCTGAGCCGGAGCCAGAAGCAGAAGAAAGTGCTGGGCAATGCCCCTATTTGGGGTACATATATCATATATTTGACAAGTTTCCAACAACTCCGACGCTGATACCGGCATTAAAAGACGTCGCATTCAAGGTGGTAGTAGAGAGCAGCAGAGACGCCTGCAATGGTGAGGCGTGCGTCAGATATTTAGAATCACTCATTAAACAACTCAAACAGAGAAGAGAGAAAGATTTTTCAAATTTGAAGCTTCGATTTCAAGTGGAGGATGTAGAAATGTGTGTTACTGAATTTGGCCGCTGGCATTCACTTCCGTTGGAGGACAATGCTAAGATGAAAATGGGTTTTTGGGTCCGCAAACTTGTTTCTCTGGTACCGATTCAGATTGCTCGGGCAGAGAACAGTGGGATGGTAGCTTTAAAGGATGGGCTTCAAATTCCCCCTGATATTAGTTACATTGACTGCGTATCACTTGCAGATAAATTGCGTTTTGGGTTCTACGATGCTGTTCTTAACAGTTGGAAGGGCCAAATTAAGGTTATATCGTCAATGGGAAAACAGAGCAGTGGTAAGTCTTATCTGTTGAACCATCTGTCGGGATCTTTGCTTGATGTTGCAGGGGGTAGGTGCACAGATGGTGTCTGGATGACTCTCATCGCCAGTGATGCAGAAGACGTTCCCGGAGACAACCGGTGCCTCTATGTGCTCTTAGACTTCGAGGGACTCGGCAGTTTCGAGAGAAGTGAACAGGAGGATATGCTTCTCTCTGTTCTCAATGCAGCAGTCAGCAACATCACCATATTCAACAAAAAGGTATTCATATATGATTAGAAATATTCAAAGAAAGTTATGCATATATGATTACAAATATTCAACAGAAAGGTATGTATGTCTGAACACAATACTGTCATAGGATTTTGGTTCAAGGTCTGCCTGCTTAATGACTTTTATTCTTGTTGGTTTAATAGGATTTCCATTTTGATAAGGACACGGAATCTGCGTTTAGCCGCTTTCAGAGCGGGATCAACCTACTCGAGCAGGACAATAAGCTTTTCAAAGGTCTATTCTACATTGCCATTAAGGACGTGGATACATCTGATGTACGGGATCTCATAAAAGAATTTGAAGAGAAAGTTTACCAAATATGCACCAAATCTACAGAAAATTTCATTTTGAAAATGTATGGTGGGAAGGTGGAGATCGACGCCATGGCTCCTTACAATAAATCTGAGTACTATCAGCAGAGCTTAAGTGAGCTGGCACAAACAATTCACAAAATTGATTATAGCTATGATAATGGTTCTGCCTTCGCCAGAGATCTGAAGCTGATCGTTTCTCAAATTGCAGTTAAGGATTGGTCTCGTACTGACAGTAAGCGTGTGGGCATCCTAGTTGAGATTTTAAGGAGAAATCTTCAGTCTGCTGTCTCAATGGGATGCCTCTCTGGCACAAATACAAACGAAGTACAGAAGCTTGTAATTTTTGATACACAAGAAGAGGTTCCTGATTTACCTCTTGTGGTGGAGGGTTTTTCACTCAACCTTTCAGATTCTAACCTGTTCCTGACACCTTCTAAGAATGACATCAGGCATGTTTTGTCTCAACTGACTTCTAGAGTAGAGAGTATTTTTCCCAGAAAAAGAAGCGATGCCGACTCGTGGTATTCCATGTTTGAGAAGTTCCTTGAAGCTATCGCAGAGAGAAGGCGGGTAAGAGTTCAACAGTGGATAAACACAAACGCCATAGATTTTTGTCAAAATGAGGAGGTACGAAAGTTGCAATTAGAGGCTAATTTAGCCCTTGGAGAAGTAAAGCAAGGTCTGTCCATTTGTGGTAGTAAATGTTCCGAGTGCTATTGGAGATGTGTGCTCGAGAAAGGACATAATCAGGACCATTCTTGCAAGGGTAGTCATTCATGTACAGAAAGATGCACTTACTGTGTTCAAGAAGGAGACCATTTTAACCTATGTCAGGATTTGGCAGGGCACCAAGGTCCTCATCATTGCAAAGAGAGAATTCATGCCTGCCGAGAGCCCTGTCATCTGTATAACATTTCATCAAACTGCAACGAGTTTTGCTCTCAAGAGCCTTCACATGCCGGGCGGCATACTTGCAATTCCCTGCGGCATATGTGTAAGATGAAATGTTCACTGAGATGCTGCAAAAATACATGTTTTATGCCCGTTGAAAATGCTCACAAGAGACATGAGTGTCATGAAAGATACTGCCCAAGTAAATGCATCATGAAAGGCTGCACGAGGACATGTGGAGTAGAAGATCACTTCCATAAAGGAGAGCACTTGTGTGGGAATGAACACACATGCCCTGAGAATTGTCAGACACCTGGAATTTGTGAAGTATTTACACAGCTAGTGAGGAAAAGAGCTAATTTCCATGGACAAAGAGATTCGTTTGAGTATGAACACTTCTCAGAACAAAATGGGCAACGAAAAGGCTGTTGCATTCCCATTCCTCCTTTTAAAAAGGCTCATGAAGGCCCACATGTTCATACCAGAAATCCATCTGCTGTGCATTACTGTGACACTAGATGTGAAGCTTGTGGTTATTTCTGTCGCCTTCCACTACATCATCCTGGGTTGCACAATACAGTGCATGGAAACATGAGAAATACAAGATTCGTTTCAGAGGAGGAAGATATCGACATTGAGGGTCGTAAGTATAAATGGGGAGAGAAAGGGGAGGCAGAGATGTGCAACATGTTCTGCCGGAAACAGGGCAGAGGTCATATGCATTTGGTTCCTTGTCCAAAGACTAGCAATTCTAGATACAACATGTGCACCAGCAATCTCCACGATGGTTCTAGGCATGCAACAGTTAGATATGGGCCTGACAATGATGTTCCAAAGGATGAGATGACTCATGACACCTATTGGAAATATGTTAGATTTGTTGATCCTTGCACAGAGGAAGAGCGTGAAGAGTTTAACAAATGCAATCACCAGTGTATATCTGAGGAGCATAACACAGACTCAGAGAAAAAATCTTATTGCACGGAGAAGCTATGGCATAAACCTATTGACAAAACGAGACAAAACGCCAGTTCTACAAGCTATGTAAGTGTTGATGGCCACCGTTTTGCCTGTCGTCATTCTGATAATGTTCCTCATCATGTCATCTTTGTGATTGACATATCAGGTTCTATGGCCTCCGATGATATTACCCCAACTATGGAAATGTTTAATGGGCATAATTCCCGGCTTGGCTGTGTCTATGAGGCCATTTTGACTTTTATAGGACTCCGTCTTACAACAGTTCCTGATGATTCTGTATCAGTTGTTCTTTTCAATCAATCGGCAACCTTAGCTCTAGAGATGCAAGATATGGAAGAAAGTGTTGTGAATTGTCTCCTTCCGTATGCACCGTCTGGGTGTACCAATTTTTCAGCAGGTTTGGAATTAGCAGAAATGATATTGATCAAAGCAATCAGAGATCCAATAGTGAACATGAAAATACCAGTTGTCATCTTTCTCAGTGATGGCGGAAACAATGTCAGAAGGAATCCTGTTGATTGCGTAGAAAGTATGAAAAGACAGGAGCCCAGGATGACCCTCCATACAATCATGTTTGGGGATGATCCCGCAAAAAGTATCCTTGAGGAAATGGCAGAGAAGGGGAATGGACAGTTTCAGCTGACTCTGGATGCACTTGAGCTGGCAAGAAGCTTTGAGAATTTGGCAAAAAGCCTGAGGCCTCCAGTTACATCTTTGATGTAAGCCACAAAAGGGCTTATAAATGGTTTTCTTTTTTTGGGTCTGGCGTGCTTATGTTTATGTTTTGGTATTAGGGTTTATGTGATGTAATCAGCTGGCTGTGTTTCAGTTGCGTATCAGTCCCCTGTTTTCTCTCTAAAAGAAAAAGTACATCTCATGGACACTGCATAGAAGTACGTTTTTTTTTTTGGTCTGGCGTGCTTATGTTATCACATATGTGTTTTATAATAGGGTTTATGTGATGTAATCAGGCCTGTGTTTCAGTTGCGTCGCGTCCCCTGTTTTCTCTCTAAAAGAAAAAAGTACCATCTCAGGGTCCTCTTGAAATGCTGTTCCTGGACACTGCATAAGTAATTTTTTATAAGTACTTTTTTGGATTTTGGCCAGTTTGATGTCGATACTAATACTATTATGCTCTTATATACAATGGAAGGATATATTTTGGCTGGTTGAAGTTGCCTTTTAGACTTCTTTCAGAATTAAGATATTGCATGAACCGATGGCTGTAGGAGATTTGAAAATAAGATAAAAGAATGTTGAAAGTAGAAAATGCAGATTAAATACATTTATAAAATTAAATACAGTTGATAAGTGCAGAATGCATATTTTAAAAATGAGAGACTACAGACAAGAAAAATTGATATAAATTTTTATTAATGTATTTTCAATGTTTTCTGTATTTTAAATTTTGTGGATGTATTAAATAAATTACGATTTGTTTTTTATATTCTAGATGGTAGTGATATTTTATGTTGTTTATCTCTCACTAAATTCCATGAATATTTTATTCGTAAGTCTTTTACATCTTTATTGACATTTTTTTTTTTGTTTTTGTTACATTTGTAGATGTGTTTTCAATCAGCTAAGAAAAACTAGATGTTCAATTAATCAAAGAAATATATAAAGAAATGACTGCCCTAGTTATAGTGAGACAAGGCCTCATTTTTGTCAAGCAAAATCTTGAAGTCGATCGTATTTAAAGCTACATATGCTTTATGCTTATGAATGGAAATATAATTGCTTCACTGATATGTACTATATATCTAAATTATATTTTATTTCTGCTAACAATGCTCAGAGTTAACTTTCTAGTTAGAAATTAAGATGGGAGGTGAATTAGATAATGTGATGCATGGATTTCTGATTTTTTTTTATTGAGCAAAGATGTTTACAAAAAATAAAATAGTACTTCAAGAATTGCAAAAGAAGATAAATAATAATATATTACAGATATTCATTATATATCATCAATTGCACTACCTATAAACACCCAGTTTTAGTAGGAAAAAGAAATATGCAACAGCTTTACAAAATCTAAACTTGAAACTTAAATAGCTTTTGTAGCTCTCTTGAGCATCTAACATTCCCTTCATTCAATTTCAAAAATTGTTATTTGATCTTTTTCAATTACTTGTTCTAGGCAACCACCTTTTCTACTGGGAACATAAAAAAGCAAGTTGTAACATGATGCCACAATAAAACTATAGCATTTCTACTTCCTAATGAATAATATGTTTAGAAAATAAACAAAACATCTATTTTTTTAAATATTCATCAAAATAGTTTGTATCAATGAATTAGCAATTAAATTCTTATACAACCTAGTACCCGAGATGACTTCTTTCCAATTCAAAACATGATCAAAGATAGTAAGAATATGTGTAAAATAATAGTCCACTTTTTCTTAGCCCAGAAACAACTCCAAAAGATGTTTTTAATATTTGAGAGCTAATAGAAATGACATATAGTTGGAATAATTTTTAAATATTTTAATCTATCCCCAATAGGTAATTATAGTGCAATGTTTTCCATGATGTGAAATTTTGAGTATTAGCTTAAACTCTAGACCTCCAAATTTGAGCACTCAAGTTTCTCAACTTTTTCTCTTTAAATTTACAACCCCATTTGGCATTAAATATTGGATTAAGCTTCATGTTGTGAAAGAGATTCAATTAAATCTTCTTCAAATGGAAATAGGAAAAGGACATTTCCCCAAACCAAAGCCATTCTTTGAAGACGTTGCATTGAAGGGAATTGCATATCTCCATGAGAAGTTCTAGAGGCACTAGTGATTTCATGAATGTTATAAAAAGTTTATACTTATTATCTAACCTGAAAGATATTTTGTACTTTGTCAGTCAACCCAATCAAGCAAGTTAAAAATCCTAAATATCACTAAATTGTTGCACACCTTTCTTGAACAAGTGTTTAGCTTATTTTTGCATGTGTGATTTTGGGTACCTGCAGCTGCAAATACACACACTATAATAGATCAATGCATGGTTAGCTTAAACTAAATACAATAAACAAATGACTAACCTAAACCAATCTATTGCCTTCTAGTAGGCAGGAGTTTGAATCTTGCTCTCAGGTCATCACAGGAAACAGTGACTACACCTGTTCTAAATGAAGAATTTTGAAGAACACTAAACGATGAAACTAGAATGAATATGCAAATGTAAGATTGATCTCAAGTTAATTAGATTGATTTTATGACACCAATTTGAAATTTTTTTGTTCTTTTTGAAGCACCAAATTGAAATGTACTCTAGATTATAAAGTTTGCATGCAACTAAAAATAATTGACAAATCTAAGTAATTGAAACTAAGAATGCAAAATGCTTGAATGCTAAAATCAGTATAATAATGATAGCTAAAAACTGGGATCCTTTGTTAAGGAATGAAGCTCTCTTTTACACAAAATCTATGTCAAATCGACGGTCGAGATTAGAGGAAATGAGTGGCTCAGATTCGATTTGAGGAAAGCACAATCCACGTGCAAGCAATTTGATTGGTTGAAAGATTCATTCTTTTTGGAAACTTCCAAATTCATTTTCAGTTAACAGCTTTGTTTCCAAAATGATAAATAGCGGAGAATCAGTTAACTAAGTGAAGCTGGATTGTTTCCATTTTGATAATTAGTTAACTGGATTTGATGATGTCATATGCATTTGTAAAGATTTAATTGATTTTAAATGCACATTTTGTTTTTATTAAACAATTTAATTTCTTTTTGGATTTTATTGACAAATTTGTAATTTTCTTTAATTAATACATCAGAAATATAAATTAAATAATTAACATAAGGTTTATTTGCCAATGTATTGCATTTTTGGCAATTGTGAATTGGTCAACTAGTGAAGTTCAATGGTTCTCATTGAGCCCACCAGGGTTCAAATCTCGTGAAGACATCTGAAGGGATGAGGCCGGGATCGTGCCCCGAGCGAGTTTGGCAGAATGGATACCCCTCAGTCCTTGTCTCTCAGCCAAAGAGAATGAACTATTCTAAAAAAATAAATGTATTGTATTTTCAAGAATTAATTAATTAATCAGGTAAGATGATTGATTAGGACCTAGGGTTTAGGTCAGATCAGTTCGAATTTGATAGATTGAGGAATTGTCGGTTTGGTTTAGGACTTAGGGTTTATCAAGATTAGGGTTTCTTGATTAATTATTGCAATTGGCGGTCTAGGGTTTAGATGACCATTTTTATGTGATTACATTCGCCCCTCTTTGAATTGATGTACGATCAATAACTTGTTAGTGAGAAGACCCAAAACAGATTGATTTTAAGCGATGAAACCATTCTTTTGAAGAAGATCGACTTCGAGATTGGTTGGATGAAGATCGATCAAAAGATATAAAACATAATGCTTAGTTTGATTTGAAGCGATGAAACTGATTTATGTTAAGAGATTATATTAGCAAGCAAATTGACTTGATTTGAAGCGATGAAGCCAATTTGATCAATGTATCTGGTTTCAATAATGAATAGCTCATATAAGACTGATCTTGTCTAGATTTGAGTGTATTCATCACTGTATAAGACCATTGATTAGGTTGCCTTTGATTTAAGATGATCTCAACTTGATTTGATGTAATGAAGCTGAGATGCCCAAAGTGATGGGGTTTTGATTGAGGATGTGATCATTGGAATGTTGATGTCCTGATCCTGCCCCCTCAGGAGAAAAATTGAAATATGGCTAGGTGCCCCAATGATGAGAAGCAATTCGATTGATAACATGATGCAAGAAGAAGTTGATTTGATTAGAAAGAGGTCCCAAGTGGTTAGGACAGAATTTATACTTGATGGGAGGTCATGTTTGAATATATTTGACCAAAGGTATGATAGGAGGATTGATTAGAAGAAATTATGAGAGATTTCCATTGGTTTGGAGTTCAGAGAGACTGATTGTGCAAGCAGTCAGCTACAGTTGATTGAAAAAATAAAATGTCATAAATGACAAGTAAAATGATTTCAGATTTTGATTTTGATCCTGAAAATGGAATCATGACAGTCAAATTAGCCAATGGTGTCATTTTCATGTCAATCAACGCACAACTGACCACTTGTCAAAAGGAAGATTGATCAATAAGAACCTCAGATCCTTCACATTGGAGAGAGATATCGATATTATGCAGATTACAACAGCATGTAGATGCAAGACTAACATTCAAATGCAACCTAAGGTGTAGTCACTAAACCTTTAGCATTGAAAATTTTCATCGTCGAGCATTTTGGAACATCGGAGTCGATACAATCCTTACTGGTGCCACTGCGACCATATGAATATGAATATGACTTTCATTGGATAAGATATGAGAAACTAACGTAATCGTAAAAGCAGAAAAGCCGAGATGACTTGAACGTTGTTTCTAGTTGATGTTGCAAGAGTACACCAATATCAAGGCATTCAAAGCCAAGGTAACCATGAGTGTGATCTTGCATAAACAAGCAACGCAATAATAGTCAAGGAGATAGTTCTGACCTTACCTTGGCATACAAGTAAACATGATCGAGGGATGTGAGGCTTTTCTGCCTTAATGCAGGAGCTCTTATCAAATACACCCTATTTAATTGACGTTGTAGGATCATCGGGACCACACCAAAAGCAGTAGACAAAGAAAAGATTAATGAAAAATCAATAAGAATAGACAGCATACAAAGAGAACTTCAGCATACTTCAGCCAGTTTCCAAGTTTTTGGATGTATACATGTAGGAGGTGTTGAGAAACACTGGCGTGCTTGTGAGTGCGATATGTTTGAGTAATATCGATCTATTGTTTATGTTTACAGTATCTAATGTGTGTTAAGAAACACATATGGGTCCAAAGATAGTGTTAAGAAACACTTTTGATTAGGGTGTTGAGAAACACCTGTTTGTGTCAGTAGTGAGTTTTCCTTTACAATTGACAAGATTACTGACTCTAGTGTAATCCAAAGATGTGATATGATGGCAGATCCATGCCCCATGGTAACAAACATCGATTGCGATTACTGACTTGATTCATGATGCAAGGACAAAACCAATTCGATTTCCCACAGACTATGGGGTAAAAGCACAATAATCTGTCACCCCTAAGGACAATTTTGGGCGCTCATTCGCGTCATACTCGGCCGAGTCAAACTCGGCCCAATCTAACTCAACCGAGTTTACGTGGCACCGAATGGCGCCTACGTGGCCAAGTCAGCTCGTGCGCGAGCCAATGGGAGGGCGAGTAGGACTCGGCTGAGTCTGACTCGGCCGAGTCCCACTTGGCCGAGTCTACCTAGGTGGCATGCCATGTGGCAGCCAAACCTCCAAAAACATAAAAAATCTAGAAGTTTGCACTTCTGCTAGTTTTTTCTCTGCTCAAACTAGACAATGTCAAAAAACTAAAAGTGCCCTTTTCTAGATCTCGGAACTACGATTCCTGAGATATAAATTTTATATTGTTTCGACTACAAAACATTGAACAAATTCATTAAAAACTAGATGTAGGTTATTAAAGCTTTCAGAAGTTGTTGCTTCGGATAATATAAAAAAATTCTAAATCAATTTATAAAAATTTTAAAATCATAGATAACACTAGAGAAGAGAGTCATCTTCAATAATATGTAACTTATTTGGTTTTTGGTATAGTTTTGATAGGATAAAAATGGCGGGAGACAAAAACTGTTGATTTCAAGTAAGTTCAACTTTGAATACTTATAACGGGCAAACTATACATCGAAAAAACTTCTTTCTTTTTTTATGCACTACCTATACATGTTATCTAAAACATATTCTGAAATTGGAGGAAAAAACAATATTTTACTTATAATGATTTGGCGGGAAGTAAACTCCCTGATTTACAGTTTTTTCAGAAAATGAAAAATAGACCTAAACATTTCAAAAAACATATTAATTTCGGTTCAAATTTTTAGAAAAAAATTATAGGCATATAATTCATCCTATTTGACACATTTCATCAGTTTATATCATCTTCAAATTCTCAATAGAAATATGACTTTTATGCCCTTGAAGTTTTACAGTTTTGGTGTTGTTATCCTTTTCCTTTGTAAAAGGGTGACAGATTATTGTGCTTTTACCCTATGACTCTGGATCAGTTTCAAACCAGGAGGGTTCTCAGAAGAACCAGAGTGTTCATTCTCAAGCAAGATCATATTGGTTTTCCCCCAATGTCTAGAAAGGTGTAGGACATTGCATATGGATTAGAAAGTTGATGGACGAGGCGAATAGACAATGATGGATGAAGAAGGTATATGCAACCCTCAAAGATAGTCTCCTCAAGATTACCCAAGGTAGGGAGAAAAGAGTATAGCAATGTATCCTCATGGAGCGGTGTTGGATAGCATATAAGATAATGACCTGATATCATGAAAATCATGTGGTCCATAAGAATGGACATGTCAAAAGACTTTTAAGAACCTATTTTGCATTTTTAATTCTTCATTTAGCTCAAGACCAAGGGTTCAATAGGATAGGATAAGATAGCATGATCAAGATAAGGGATGATGGAGGTATAAGTGGATGGTTTGGATTATGGTAGGAATGCTCAGAGATAGGAAGGATAAGCTCGGGATAAGCAAGATCATAATAGGGTACCATGGATGAGAGCAAGTAAATAGGCTGATGGAAAGGATAATGAATGTTAGGATACATAGTGTTCATGGATAGGCCCAACCTTTTCAAGATCGCTAGAAGGAACATGGATGCTCATGGGCTATCTCGATGTAAGATATGATGGATAAGATGACATGGAAAGAACTTGCCCCTAAGTGAAGAGTGCAACTAGGAGGAATTATGCATGACGCCTGTTTGCCAGGTTTTCATCATGGTACTTATCCAAGGTGCCACAAGAAGTAGTTTTCACCATAGGACAGATTGATTTCTCTTTACTTTTTCTACCAAGGTGCCTGTTTACTAGGTTTTCACCAAGGCACTTTTTCCCTCTTTTTTTTACTTTTGATTTTATGGTGGAACTGAAGCTTCTTGCTCTTTAGATAGTGCTCCTTTGAAAGATATGCTATGATGGGCCAAGGACACTAAAATTATACTCAAAGATGTTGATAGGGTGATGGTAGAGAAGAATGATATGGAGGATAAGGGAGATGGTAGCCAAGAATTTATACGATAGATTGGATAAGAGGAATGGAAGGATATGGGATTAATGAGTAGGTGGTAGGTGTGAGATATTAGATAGGGTATTGAAAGGTTTGTTTAGAGGTAGATGGAAATGGTGATAAGATCAACATTGACACACTCCTTGAAGGGTAGTGGACGAATAGAGAAAAAATGGATGGAATATCTTGAGGCTTTGATGGATGAGTGGATATGGATCTTGGTACACGAGGACCCAAGATGGATGAAGTAGGCGGTGAGGTATTCAAGGTAGTAGATTTTGGGACATAAGGATCCAAAATAGATTTAGAATATGGGAGATGTTTAGATGGAGATGCGGTAGAAGACTTTGGATGCTTGGATGCCAACTCTATTTTTTCCTTTTTGTTCAAGCCTTCTAAGAGAGACTTGGGAATCCACATAAATTTTGATTTTTTTTTCGTATCCAAGTCCTTTAGAAGAGACTTGAAAATCCACATAGCTTTTTATTTTCTTTTTGTATCCAAGTCCTTTAGAACAGACTTGGGAATCCACATAGCTTTTGATTTCCCTTTTCTTTTGGATGATTTAGAACACAATTCTTCCATGATGGATTTAGGAACCCATATTTTATTTGATATTATTCTTTTCTCAGTGGACCGTTGTGATCTCTTGAATTTTTTCTTTTTCTTTGTAGTTACATGTTGATTAGATTGGACATAGTGATCTGTTAGAAACACTGAGAGGGGGGGGGTGAATCAATGTTTGTCTATTAATCATATTTCAACAACTTTAATTTGAATCAAATAAATAACCAATGAAGCATAACACATTAACTCATAACACAAGATATGATTACGGGGAAATCTTGATGAGAGGAAAACCCTAGTGGGAATTAGTACCCACAAATGATTGTACTAGTATAATGAACTGTTAAAGTTCCTTTTCCCTGTCAGGAGCAGTCTTTGCAATTCAAGTACAATGACCCTGTTAGGGGTCTTTACAAAAACCCTCTTAGAGGTGGTTGGCTCATTGCCAGAGCTCACTGCTCAATAAGGTGAGGGCTACAACCTTTAGATAACTGATATACACTATATCAAAAATGAACTGCTGTAATGACACTGTTGTCTGATCAATTCTGTTTATGCGCTGATGATTTAATCACTTGTAGAATTATACTTCATAATGGCTTGCTCATATTGATCTTCTAAATATATTCTCTTCTTCCTTTTCATTGACACACTAATACAAAAGTGCATGTCTAGTATATATAAATGCCTGAATAGACGCAACTAATAACAAGACCTTAGTTAGCCCAAAAATAAAATATACAATACTTCCAAACAAATTGGCTTAAGCGTGTTTACATGAATGATTAAGACATAATTACAAACTTATTACAATAGGCACATAGCCTTTACAAAACAAAATATTATCCGCTAATTCAAACTCTGAGGTCGGCTCCATACTCCATTTTCAGAATAGTTAGTTGCACTTAATCTTCCAGTAACTTCTCCGTACTATCATTCCGTACGATGCGTGTATATGGTAAACACAAAAAAATATCATAGAGCTTATGTATGAACGTGCATAGTCTGACTCGATCGTACACACGTGCGCTAGTGCTCTGATCAACTGAATAAATCTGTATTGTTTTGTTTCCTGTACTTAGTCAATTTTACTCTTCGAATTTTATCGTCAAAACTTCATATGACTTTGTTGCCATAATGACAACACAAAATAAGTTATATACACCCTGATTGTCAACTTGCTAACAATCTCCCCCTTTGTCATTAATGGCAACAAAGGAATGTGGCCAAGTTGTTTTAAACTTTGACTTAACAACAAAAACGGTATATCCTTATATACATACATACATTACTCCCCCTTTGACACTAATGAAAAAGGTGTCAAAATTGTGAGTCTCTAGGTACTTACTCCAAGTACACATCTGGAGAAGCAATCTAAATATTCTTTATCTCTTGCTGCCAGAATGCCTTCAGTGCATCAACTGTCTGAAGATGGGTGCATAAGGCATATGTAAGCTTCTCCATCTTTGTTAGATTCATGCAGGGTCCTTGATCATAGGTGGCAATGGTCAAATCTATCTATTTGATGTTCTCATTCAAAACATCTAAGGGTAGTCCCACAATAGTGTGTCCCACTTTTTTGAACATCCTGACTTTTGCTGAAATTGCACATTTTTAAGAAAATATGTTGATTTAAGCCTTGAGAGGTCCCATTTGAAGGATTAAATTCAAAATGGCTAGATAAAATCCTCTTGGATCAAAATCCCTTTGGTATAATCCCTCTACTCCTCACTCACACCTATAATTGAGTCTCCTTTGAACCCATCAAAATGCTGACAAAAAATCACTTTGACATTAACTTTTTGTTGGATAAAATAAATTCATTTAAAAAACCCAAATATAGGATGATAGTACTCCGAGAAAGCTTTCCAATTATTATGAGTTATATATATATATTGAGTTTATTAAGACTTTTCTTTTTAAGTTTTACTAAACATAGGTTGTTTGACCATTTAGCGACTTCTCTGTTCAACACTTCTAGAAAAATAGTAAATTATGAAAAATATGTAGGAAATAGGTTCTTATGTTAGCTTTCTATCACAAAAATAATAAATTAATTTGGATATAAAGAGATAGAGTTAGCGTGATCAAAGTGAACCTAGGCCCAAATTATAATTAATGTCACTTCATAACTCAATAAACTATTAAATATTCAACCAAATTGAATGAAACCAAATGTATTCCCTAGATATTTGTGTTACAAACCTAAATTCAAAATAATTACGTTCTTA
>MU223572.1:0-11248 GCA_018584345.1 Thuja plicata | reverse complement strand
ATAAACTAGAAACAAAATGATAAAAGTCACTTGTTTACATCATCTTCAAATTCTTAATGGTTTAATGACAATTGATGTTCAAAAGTGAAGTTTTTTTTTAGAATGTTCATTTTAGTGTCAAAGTTGGCCAAAAAGTGGGACACAGTTTTGTGGGATCACCCCTAAGGAGGTCACTAGTGCATTTCTCAGTTGGGTATGCCTGTCCTTATCTTACTGATCTCCATCTTAGCTTTTTCAATCTTGTCTATCTTCCCTTGATAGATATTGTTGCATATATTGATGTCTTGGGATGATGTTTCAACTAATTGCCTTATGTTATCAAACAAGATATCTGCCTCCTCAATCTTTTTGATGTGCTCAAAGGTGAGTTTTCTTCTTTCCATGCAATTTGCTATTACTTTCCTACCTTTTGATGCCAACTCTTTTAGAATAGTCTTACCAATCTTCAATAAATTGAGATCTAAAGAGAAGTTCTTTACCAATTCATTCAATCTTTCCTTTTTATACTCTTCCTCTGCAGTTCTAGTAGCTGAGTCTACTAAAATTGTGAAGTGTTCCTTGAAGCTTGTTAGGATGCTATCTACATCATCAACTGACTAAATTTTGACCACTTTCTTATCTGCTGGTACTAGGTCATTCAAGATGTTCACTGACTCCAAAAAGAGAGGGTTTCTCATAGCTTGTTTCTGTTTGGCTTTCTCCATAGCTAAGACACTGATATTGATCAAATATTCTTCTCCCCATGCATCAAGGCTTGCTGATTTAGGAGTCAAACTTGACAACAATGAAGTTGATGGTTGAATAGATGGAGTGAATATAGCATTTTGACTAGTATCCATACACTCACTTTTTACTGGGATCTCCGTAACAGGTGGTTCAGTAGATTTATTGTCTTCCTCATTATTCAAGTATGTTGAATGTTTAGGAGGAGCTTCATCTTGCTGTAAGGAAGTATTGTCCGTGCATACCTTCTTTGTATCTTCAGTACTGACAAATGCTTTTTCAAATTTGTCCAAGTCATTATCTGAAGCTATCATGGATATCTTAACATCATTGATTACAATAGTCTCTTACAAATCTTTGCCTATATTAAAAGGTGATGAAACGGTGGGCATTGGATTATGTGGACCTGTCATAGGCGCATTTGGAATCACTGATTCTTTATCCTGTTTGGTAGGGACTGGAGTTACTTTAGTTGTAGGCGCTGTAGATGGATACATGTGTCTATCCAAAAATACTTTCTCAAATGCTTTCTGAGTCTCTTCACCAACTAGTTCATACTCTTTGTTTATTATGTGAAGAGTTCTTGTTTTGGTTCTGAGATGAAGTTTTACCAAATCCAACAGTATTTCTTTCTCATCATGTGAGCAAACAGGGAGAAGACTATATAATGTTTCTTCTCTAATCCTCATATCTTCCTCTATTACTTATCTCTTCAATATGTCTAGTATGTTCCATACTTTGTCTGGTATGACTGTCTTGAGTTCCAATACTATCCTCTTAAACTTGATCATATGTGAGATAATCATATAGTGAATTTTTGATTTATCTATCTCTTGGTACTTGTCATAGACATTTTTAATAGAGTCTAGTCTTCCTTCATTAATAATTCTATTCCTTAAGACTATCAGACTAGGTCTGAATCCTAGCTCAGGAGGGGCTTGAGCGTTCTTTACTTTGCTCCTTATTGTCCTTGAGGATGGGTGACCAGTGGGAACTTGCTTCCTTTTTCTGGTCAACTTGCCTAAGTAGGGTTTCTAGAGATTTTGAAATGATGTGTCCACTAGGGTTCCATTTTGACTTTGATTCATCTTGCTAATTAACCAATCGGTTTATCCTTCAATACTTCGATGCTAACTACTGTTGCACTCTCTAAATCCTGAATCTCGAATACAAAGTGGGGATAAAAGATTGTTTACTGAATTATATAAAAGTTACTGCATTTAATGCTCGAAGCCGTAACATGGTTAACACAGAGAATTTCAATCTTTGATTTTGTCACTGTTCAAGCTATGCATCCATGCATACTTCATCAATCTGTCACCAAATACATGAATTCATAGGCGCATACTCAGAGGTGAGTATACCAGCCATGCAGGGGTTCAGAGCTAGAATAGCTCCCCCTAAGACCAAGAGGGTCATCTAACTAGAATTAGAAGGTGCGTCCATTATGGATACATCTACTACCTTGTTCTAATCATTATCTTTCTTTACTTCATCCCATATTTTACCTGAATCTTCTGTAGCTTGTACAAACTTGACTTCACCAGATTCTTCAAATAAAGATTCTTTAGGCTTCTCTTGTTTTTGAGTTCTGGATCTACAGAACCTTGAGATGTGTCCAGCTTTGCCACATGAGTGAAAAATGATTGGAGGTCTATTGATATTGTTTATCATGCTGCACTACTTGGTTGTGTGTCCATTATAATTACATATCTGACATGTAATGATCTGGTAGTTTCTTTGAGGTTGATTTCTTTGATTGTGTTGATTCAGATTTCTTTGATTATGCTGTGACTGATTTCTTTGATTTTTTCTAAGTGAATAGCACTGTGACCAAATTTATCACAGGAATAACAACATCCATTGAAAGGTCTTACCTCTTTATAATCTCTTTCCAAATGTCCATGCTTGTTACAAGCATAACAAGTTCTGATAACTTGCTTGAGTTCATCTTTAGGTGGTTCTGTTTTAGTCTCTGCAAGATTCTCAGTTTTCCTTGCTTCAGTAGATATCTCTTGTGCTTTCTTTATTTCTTGCATTGAATTGATTTCAATTTGAGCTACACTATATCCAACACTAGTAGTATCACCTTTTAGCTTCTATGCATAAAGTTGTGATTGAATTAGATCAGAACTTGTGTGTATTTTATCAATCTTATCTTTTGCTTCTGTTAATTCAGATTCTATCCTTTTCTTGATGTTTTCCAACTCCAAGATTTTCATGTTTTCTTGTATAAATTCTTCATCTAATTGTTTACTCTCTTTGGTATTTTCTTCAATAGCAGTTAGGCTATCTATAAGTTATTCATTTAGATCTTTAATCTTATATTTCAAAGACATGTTTTCTTCATTCATCTTTTTGACCGTTTTTCCCAAATCATTTGTGGAGCAATCTTTCAAATTTTTTCTTAATTTCTTGATAAGCATTTGGGAGCCATCAACTTTTAGTTTTAGTTCTTCATTTTCTTTTTCAGATCTGTCAAGATCTTCAAGGGATACTTCAAGATTTTTTTTCAGATGTTTTTCTTCTGCTGAATCCATGATTTGCTCAAGTGGTTAAACTTTCTTTTAGAGGACTAGAGCTGTGATACCAATTGTTAGAAACACTGAGAGGGGGGGTGAATCAGTGTTTTTCTATTAGTTATATTTCAGCAACTTTAATTTGAATCAAATAGATAACAAATGAAGCATAGCACATTAAATCATAACACAAGATATGATTACGGGGAAACCTTGATCAGAGGAAAACCCCGGTGGGAATTAGTACCCAAAAATGATTGTACTAGTATAATGAACCTGTTAAAGTTCCTTTGCCCTGTTAGGAGCAGTCTTTACAATTCAAGTACAATGACCCTGTTAGGAGTCTTTACAAAAATCATGTTAGAGGTGTTTGGCTCACTGCCAGAGCTCACTGCTCAATAAGGTGAAGGCTACAACCTTCAGATAACTGATATACACTATATCAAAAATGAATTGTTGTAATGACACTGTTTTCTGATCAGTTCCGTTTAAGCGCTGATGATTTAATCTCTTGTAGACTTCTACTTCATACTAACTTTCTCATATTGATCTTCTGAATAACTTCTCTACTTCCTTTTCATCGACACACTAATACAAAAGTGCATGTCTAGTATATATACATGCCTAAATAGACGCGACTAATAACAAGACCTTAGTCGGCCCAAAAATAAAATATACAATGCTTCCAAAAAAATTTGCTTAAGCATGTTTACATGAATGATTAAGACAAATTACAAACTTATTACAATAGGCGCATAGCCATTACAAAACAAAATATTATGCGCTAATTCAAACTCTGAGGTCGGCTCCATACTCTGTTTTCTGATGTTTCAGTTAGTTGCACTTAATCTTCCAGTAACTTCTCCGTATTGTCATTCCATACCATGTGTGTATAGGGTAAACAAAAAAACATATCATAGAGCTTATGTATGAATGCGCATAGTTTGACTCGATTGTACGCACGTGCGCTAGTGCTCTGATCAACTGAATAACTTTGTACTGTTCTATTTCCTGTACTTAGTCAATTTTACTCTTCAAAGTTTATCATCAAAACTTCATATGACTTTGTTTCCATAATGACAACATAAAATAAGTCATATACACCCTGATTGTCAACTTGCCAACATGATATTCATATGGAAGTGGATTCTTGTATTTCTGATAGTTGCACATCCAAATTGTTTCCAAAAGACTTGGGGAGTGTGGATGAATAGGGCCGATATGGATGGGTTGATAGGGATATGTCAAGGATGCATGTCTTTGTTGATCTTGATGGGGGATATGGTAAGTGGATGAAAAACTAGTAGTGATAGGTATAGTGGATTGAGGGATATAAGGACCCAATATAGATGGAAGGTTTGACGGTTTCAACTTTGGGATATAGGGACCAAGAATGGATTTAGAGGATGGAGAAGGTTGATGCTTACATTTGAATGGAGGGAGATAATATGTGGAAGGGATATCAACATCTTTAGAGTGAGTTGCATGACCAAGGCTCTTCTCTTTTTAATTCATCTTTATATCCATAAAAACCATCCATATCAACCCCACGGTGGGTGCCAAAAATGTATGCGTGATTTTGGGTACCTGAAGCTACAAACACACACACTTCAATAGACCATTGCATGGTTATCTTAAATTGAATACAATAAACAAATGACTAACCTAAATTGATCTATTGTCTTCTAGTAGGCAGGAGTTTGAATCTTTCTCTCAGGTCATCGCAAGAAATAATGACTACACCTGTTCTAAACGAAGGATTTTGAAGAAAGCTAAATGATGAAACTAGAATGAATATGCAAATGTAAGATTGATCCCAAGATAATTAGATTGATTTTATGACACCAATTTGAATTTTTTTTGTTTTTTTCAAAACACTAAATTGAAATGTACTCTAGATTATGAAGTTTGCATGCAACTAAAAATAATTAACAAATCTAAGTAATTGAAACTAAGAATGCAAAATTCTTGAATGCTAAAAATCGTATAATAATGATAGCTAAAAACTGGGATCCTTTGTGCAGGAAATGAAGCTCTTTTTTATAGAAAATCTCTGTCAAATCGACAGTCAAGATTAGAGGAAATGAGTGGCTTAGATTTGATTTGAGGAAGCACAATCCACGTGCAAGCAATTTGATTGGTCGAAAGATTCAGTCTTTTTGGAAACTTCTAAACTCATTTTCAGTAAACAACTTTGTTTCCAAAATGATAAATAGAGGAGAATCAGTTAACTGAGTGGAAATGGATTGTTTCCATTTTAATAATTACTTAACTGGATTTGATGATGTCATATGCATTTTTAAATATTTAATTGATTTTAAATGCACATTTTGTTTTTATTAATTAATTGAATTCCTTTAAAGTTTTTATTAACAAATTTGTAATTTTATTTAATTAATATATCATAAATATCAATTAAATAATTAACATAAGATTTATGTGTCAATGTATTGCATTTTCAAGAATTAATTAATTAATCAAGTAAGATGATCGATTAGGACCTAGGGTTTAGGTCAGATCAGTTTGAATTTGATAGATTGAGGAATTGCCTGTTTGATTTAGGACATAGGGTTTATCAAGATTAGGGTTTCTTGATTAATTGTTATGATTGGGGGTCTAGGGTTTAGATGACCATTTTTATGTGATTACAGTTTTGAGGAAAGTTATTGCAAGTATATGACCATGATACAGTATTGATTTGTTCCACCAAATACAAGAGGTTACAAAACTAAATCCAATTTGAATAAACTCTTTCTAATTTAAGAGATTACAGACTTGTTACCAAGCCTACCAAATGGATTTCCAAGGAAAATAAACTCTTACATGGAAGAAAGGAGACACCAATATTATCAGTCCACCCCACATGTAGCCATTTTTTATTCATAGTAGCAAGAGAAATATAGAAATGAATTTCTATGTCTCATCACATATTACCACTATTATGATCCATTTTGCTAATAAACAAGCCCCTTAATTTTTGGGATCCAACAGTCCTAGCCCACCTTTATTCATAGGTTGTATGCAATGTCACTAGGATGAAGCCTTAAACCCAGCCTTATCATCCCGATATGAACACAAGAATTGTTGATTAGCTCATCATTTCCTTTTTTTGGAGGGCATCCAACAGGAAGATTAGTAAACATGAGAAGCCACAAATATTATGTGTACAACTTGAATCTTACCAAAAAGTGAGATATTTATTCCCCCATTTAAAGATCTTTTTCTTCAGTTTGACTATAAACCAATTCCACATACCAGATAAGGATACCTTCAAACCAAATGAAATTACCCAAATATCTGGTAATTTGACCATGTCTACTTTTCTTCCATTCTTTGGTATCAAACATGGAACAAGATGTGCTTTGATAATTAGAAATTTTATTTTATGGTGAGCTAGTTTGGATGACAAAATGAAACAGTAAAGATCTAGAACTTCCAAAACATTATTAATTTCTAATTTTGAATTTTGAATGAATATTAAACTATCATTAGCAAAATGAGAATTTCGGACAATGACATTGTTAGGAATAAGAATGTCTTTGATAAAGTTCATTTGATTAAATATTTATAGTAAATAACCAAGGTTATCCACCACAAGCACATAGAGAAAATGTGATAGGGGCAACCCTCTTTAATAGATTCGTGTATAGGAAATGAATCAGTGAGAGAATTATAGACAAGAAGATAAGAGTTAACATCCTGAAACAACATAAGAACATGTTTCCATATTTTAGGACCGAACCCCAGCCATTAGATCATTTTGAGAATAAATCTCCACCTTATTCTATCGTATGTTTTATCAAAATAAACTTTCACAAGCGTAACATTATGCATTGTTTTTTATGCCTACTCACACATTTCCCAAGCTAGAATTATGTTGACACCTAAATGAAACATCTTCCTAGGAACCCTATTTGTTTAGGTCCTAAATATTTCTTTAGCCACCGGTTTAATTCTTGAGGCTAAGGGCATAGCAATAATTTTAAAAGATGTATAAGCAATGTAATAGGACACTATCCTAAGAGAGAATATTCACTTTTACCTTTTGGAATTAGGTTAGGGTAAGTGCACCAAGATGGTGTACAAAAAAGTGGCCACCCACCCAAAAAAATAGCAAAACACGCCTAACACAATTGTATTACTTTATATTCAAATAACCTAATTAGGATTAGGTTTACTGGTAAATTTCAAAGCTAAGAATATGGCTAGTTAATAGGCTTGGATAACAAGGTTGGATCTTGGGAGTTTCATTGCCTCTATTTCCCTCCCTTTTCACCTGTTTTGTTCTTTAGAATAGGTTTCTCAACTTCCTTGTTATTAGGTTTACACATCATCAAGTGGGTATTTGTAAAATTTACACCATAATTTCTTCAAAACTTTATAATGATATAATTTTTTTCAATTTTTTGACAATATTACCATAGTAAAGTTTAACTTTCTTTACTAGTGTCTCCATAGTTCTCAGAAACATATGTCTACCATTTTCTTAATAACTTTTGATCTACTTGACCAAATTTAAAATAAATTAGATATTATTGTTCTAGACTTCATTGTATACACATTTGTTTTAAAAAAAATTGCATTTTTTATCATTTTGATTCAAGTTATGTCTAGTGCATGAATAGATACCTGATTTTTAGGATGCGCCCACTTCAAAAAAATCATAAAAAAAATAAATACTTAATAGAAAATTACCAAAAATACATAAATTCTAGCTCTCCTTATTTCCTATCATTATACAAAATGGGTTACAAAATATAAAATCTAACTATATCTTTTTTGATGCGCACTCTAGACACTACGTTATGTTTTTCAAAAAAAATCAAGAATATTTTTTTGCGCGCAACGAATTTGACCCTCTTAATATTATCCATTTTTTAAAAGATTTAGTAATTTAGAAACAAGATTCAGAGTACTAAAATTCTAGTTATTTTCACATCTTTTAATATTGAGTGCACGACTCTCAAATTTCTCTTCGAAGTTCAGGTTTACCTGAAAAAAAAAGTGGCCATTTATACCCCCCTTTTGCACACCATCTTGGTGAAATTACCCGTTAATTAAATATTTATTCTGATTAGGAAATAATGATCCTTGTCTTAAAGGTTCCAAATAGACCAGCTAAAAATTTGCTCGCATAATTGATGCAGAGGTTTATTGAGTATTGATCGGTACAACTTTGATGACAAGAAGATCAATTATTGTGTTTACATTTGTGTCTGCTTGGGGTAAGTGCACAAATATGGGGGACCAAAAGGGGTATAAGATGACATTTTTTTCTTAAATTAGAAAACTCTAAACTTCAACGAGAAATTGAGGATAATTAGACTCAAATTTCAAAATGTGACAAGAACAAGAGTTGTTCTACTCTGAAATTAGTTTCTAAACTACTAATTTATTTTAGAAATGGTGGAGATTAAGGCCCTAAAAAAGGGGGAGCACAAAAATTGGTCATATGTTTTTTGAAAAAAACATAACATAGCGTCTGGTGTGCTCCCCCTCAAATGTTAATTTAAAAAAAAAAAATTAATCACTCCAGTGAGAAGTTATCTAACACCACCTAGTTTATCCCATATTTTTCTACTAATTTTTGGATGAAATTATGATTTTTGGTGAATTCCAAAGTGGACACATCCTGAAAACATGAAATTTTTGTGTGCTCCCATAGAAATCATTGAAAACTATTCGAAAATCAAAACTTATTTTTTTTTAGTGTGTAGAATGGATTCCAGTTTCTGAAATGTAATTTGTTTAAAAATTAAATGAACGAGCCAAAATCTAAGCCCAAAATAATACATATTGGTTTTTGACAAAAATCGAACATACATACAAAAGAAATTAGAGATGAAAAGCTTAACATAATCAAAATTCAAAATAAGTTGTATGGTTAGATAGCTAACAAAGAGATCTACATTATCAACCTGTCATATTTTATCGTTATTGAACCATGTTCATAACCTAATAGGGAGCACACAAGAAAAATGTGAATTTTTAGTATGTTTGTCGGAAAAAATGTCTCAGGCCTATTTAAATGGTCCAAGCCTTTGGGTTGGATCTCCAAGGAAAATCCAATCCTTAGGCTTGGTAAATGCCAAATTATTTCAAAGCGCGTACGCGCTATTGTGCGTACGTGCTATGAAAAATTATGGTTTACATAGCGCGTACGCGCTATGCAACATTAACAAAATACTTAAGAGAGAGAGAGAGAGAGAGAGAGAGAGAGAGTCCAATAGGCCCTACCAGAATTCCCACACTAGAACATTACATAAAATGTACACACTATAGCATGTACGTGCTATGTAACATTAAGAAAGGGATAGAGAAAAAGTGTAACAGCCAAATTTCAAGAATTAGTACATTGTCTCCATCATGATTCTCAGTGGACTATTGATTGTAACCTTAAGCACTTGACTTGTGCATGATAATTTAAGGATCATTTCTCATTATATTATTTATGCTATGGATAGTTTGATAATTGACATGTATGTTTGACCTTGTTAGGAGAGAGAGAGAGAGAGAGAGAGAGAGAGAGAGAGAGAGAGAGACCCATAAAATGTAACTTAAACTTAAATGTTAGATTTTATGTATTGTCCTAGTGCTCAAATTTAACTAGCAGGTCCAATTGGACTTTCTCTCTCTCCCTCTCTTAAGCCTTTTCTTAATGTTACATAGTGCACATGTGCTATAGTGTGCAAGTTCTATGGCGTTAATTATCAAAGCCTTAGGCTCGGGAAATCCAAGCCATAGCATGTGTGTGCTATAGGGCATACGTGCTATGGATTTTGGGGTACCAATAATTTTTTTGGCATCTTTTTGGTCCCCCATCTTCATGCATATACCCCTTGGTGTTGTATTTGTTGATAGTGTTCATGTTGTGCTGCCATGTATGAATACAGATGACTTATGTATTGCGGTGAGAATTGGAGTGTGTGATCGTTGTTGGACACTTAGGGATGTCTCTAGATGTTCTTTGTATGATCGCGTAAGCTGGGAATATAAATAGAGAAAGTTATGATCGATTGAAGGGAAACCGAGAGGAAAGAAGAACTTATAGTGACAAACAATGAATTATTTGATTATTCTATCAAATCGATATGGATTCAAGTGTTGTCGTCATGATATTTCTATCTTGACTAGGTTGTTTTGTTAATCCTATTATCACTACAGGACTGGAGTACCACAAGGTATAGTTTCAGTTGACAGAAGATGATTCTGTGCAGGTTAGAAAATATTTTGAACAGTTTGAAAAGTTAATTTTAGATCGGTGAGCAGTGATGATGTGATCGGTTTCAATGGGTGTTTTTGTAATCCCGATGTCAAGGTGACATGGCATAGTATATGTGTAATAATTATTGGCTATTTCGTTGATCGAGGTAATCATATTTAATCAAATTTTGGATGCATGTTGAAAGAGACAAAAAGGTTTGACTATGCTTGATTTAATCAAATGTACGATTGATCTAAAGGCCGACATGAAGTTGTAATCAAAATTTCTAGATTGGTAATACTTTTTAGGGCTCATAGATTGAGTGAGAATGTTTGTAATGATGAAATTCAATGTATTAGGTCATGATTAAGGTAATGGTTGCCTAATGAACTTGTAATGTATTTATATGTAAAATGATGAATTTTACAAGTGTAGATAGTGGATGAGAAGGTGCGGTCAAGTGAAGATTGAACAGATTCTGCAAGAATTAGAAGTGTTGTGCTTAATTGGATTTGAACAAGAAGAGGAGGCGTGCTACACCCAAATCATTATACTTGTTGATACCTAATAGTTTCTACAAGAAAATCCCTTAACCGGGTAGACTTTAACATGTCTGATTTGTAAATCCTTTAACAAGGTAGCTCTTTAACTAAGGTCTAAACTCCTTTATCAAGCTTACTCCTAAAAGGATAAAGCTCCTAATAGTGCTAGAGGTAAATCCCTTAACCGAGTGACTCCTAACAGGGTGTGCTCCTAATCGGGCATCATTATAAGCTCCTAATAGGGCTAGGACTTTAATAGG
>MU223571.1:1700249-1710885 GCA_018584345.1 Thuja plicata | reverse complement strand
AAATGTATGAACATGTTTTAAATATATATAAATGTATGAAATGCACATGTATGATTTAGATGAAAAGATGTATGCATGGAAATGATTTTATGTAAATGCGATGTGTAAATGAGAATGTAAATGTAATGGATAGGTGATTATGAATTGTGAATATGAATATGTATGGTACTAACATCTCATCCAGGATGACAAATGCTAACCAAAAGAACATGTGAAGAAATGAGAGCGAGGATCAAACACCTATGCAGTCATGATGAAACCAGGTTGGTGAAGAAGAACTCTCTAGAGTATGAACCCAGAAGAATGCAATGAAGAGAACACTAAATTATTGCCACAATGCAAGTCTAGAATGAAAATGCAATCCTATGCTAGATGAAATATGAAGGTGCAATTCTACGACATGGTTGTGAGACCCATCGTATATTTATCATCATTGAGTATTTTTTGGAACAGCAAAGTTGATACAACCCTTACTGGTGCCACAATGCAACCATAAGGATATGAATATGACTTGCATCAGATAAAATGTAGGAAATGAACGTAAGTACCAGGGCACAAAAGCCAAAATGACTTGAACATTGTTTCTAGCTAATGTTGCAAGAGTACACTAGTATCGAGGCATTCAAATCCAAGATAACCATGAGTGCGATCATGTGTAAACAAGCAGATCAATAACAAGAAAAACAATAATAGACAGAGAAATAGCAAGCAAGGAGAGAGTACTGACCTCACCATGGCATACAAATAAACAAGATCAAGGGATGTGATGTTGTTCCACATTATTGTAGGAGCTCTTATCAAATACACCCTATTTATTTGATGTTACTGGATCATCAAGACTACACCAACAAGCAGTAGACAAAGAAAATATCAATGAAATCCATAAGAATAGACAACATACAAAGAAATATTCAATCATAGCTCAACCAGTTTCAAAGTTTTTGAATATATTCATGTTTAGAGGGTGTTAAAAAAACACCATTGTGCTTGTGAGTGCATTGTGTTTGATTGTTATCGATAGATGTTTACGTTTGAGATATTTGATGTGTGTTAAAAAACACAGATCTGTCCAAAGAGAGTGTTAAGAAACACTATTTATGGTGGTGTTGAAAAACACCAGTTTGCATCAGTAGCGAGTTGTCCTTGAGAAATGAAAAGATTACTGACTCAAGTGTAAACCAAATATGTGATCAAATGGGGGACCCATGCCCCCAAGTAATGATGACTGACTTGACATATGGTGTGAGGATAAATGAGATGTGATTTCCCCCAAGAATATGGCGCTGAATCAATGACAAGTCAGGAGGGTCCGCAAAGGAACTAGAGTGTCACAAAAGTGACCAAAATATATGTACAAACTAAAGCAAAGAATCGTCAAGACTGAGTATCGATAGATAGAGTGTGTGAGTATAATGCCAACTGTAACAAATATGAGCAATCTCGATAGAATAGCAACAGTAGATAGACACAGTGAGAACCACTAGTGATTGACGTGAGAGAGATGCTCAAATGAAATGATCATGGTATAAGCTATACATCAGTACGCAGACACAGTGAGAACCACTGGTGACTGATGTGAAGAATATACTTAAAAGATAATAGGACAGTGCCCCCTAGATCAGGAGGGTTGTTCTAAGATTATGACCAGTTTCAATCCATGTGAGTTGGTGTCTTGACGGGAACTGAAAGCAAATGTAAGCAGGAAAGCATGAAAGCAACAATGTAGGAAAGTAAATGCGTAAAGCCAAGTGGTGCTGCGATAGATATAGCATTGTGGAACAAGAGGTGCCTATTTTCCAGGCTTTCACCTTCTTGGTAGAAATTCTTTTTTTTTTTTTCTACCATGATGCCTGTTTGTCAAGTTTTCATCAATGGCACTATTTTTTTCTTTTTCTCTTTTTTTTTGTATTTTTCAAATTTTTAATTTTTTTTGTATTTTTGGAATTTTTGATTTTTTTGGAGATACATCAAAGCGCCTATTGCTAGGTTTTCATTAAGATGATCATTTGTTTAGGACATTTTCAAATTTTTAGAATTTTTTCAGGACTTTAGTATATACATGAGCATACTGAAGATATCTCAGCTGTAGAATCATTTCAGATGAAGAGTGTTGATGGGCTCTTTGAGTTGTTCTCCTTCAGTAGTAGAGAGTTGATAGGTACCAGACCCAAACATTGCAGTAACAATATACGGACCAAGCCAATTTGGTTCAAACTTACCTTTCTGGACCTGATGTTGATTTTTAGGGTTCTCCCTTAGAACAAGGTCACCCGCTTGGAAATCCCTTGGTCTTACCTTCTTGTTATAGCACTTGGAAATCCTTTTCTGGTATGCTCTAAGGTGATCGAATACCACTTGTCAACATTCATTAAGTAATTCTAGCTCTTGTAGCCGAGATATTCTAGTATCTTCATCAGTAATGAGGCCTTTCAGAGAAACTCACAGAGAAGGAATCTCAACCTCAATAGGTAGCACAACATCTACTCCATAAACCAATTCATAGGGAATAGCCCATGTTGGTGTTCTTATACTTGTCCTATATGCCCAAAGAGCTGGATTGATTCGAAGATGCCAATCTCATCCGGATTTATGCACTGTGCGATGCAGAATCTTAAGGATTGTTTTGTTGGATGCTTCTGCCTGTCCATTACCTTGAGGATAATAGATGGAAGACCAATGTTGAGTAATCTTAAATTTAGATAATAGCTCTGTCAAATCCTTGTTTTTGAACTGTCCCCCATTATCACTAATAATTGTTGAGGGTACACCATGCCTGTAGATGATGTAATTAAGAATGAACATAGCTACTATCTTGCCACTGGAAATGGTGAGAGGGACTACCTCAAACCACATAGTAAAATAATCCATAGCTGTAATGATAAACTTATGTCCATTGGAGGAAGAGGAGTAGATCTGACCCACCAAATCAAAGGCCCATTGTAGAAATGGCCAGAAAGTAATGAATGGGATAAGCTCCTTGGCTAGAGCATGAATCAGGTTTCCATGTAATTGATATTGTTCGCAAGACTTAGCAAACTATGTTGCTTCTTTTTCCATAGCTGGCAAGTAGTAACCAGCTCTAATAAGTTTACAAACCAATGTTAGGCCATTAGAGTGAGACCCACCGATGCCTTCATGCACCTCGACTAACACTTGTTTGGACTCATAGGGTTCTAAACACCTAAGGAGGGTACCATCTAGACCATGTCTATACAAGTCATTAGCAATGATGATGAACCATGAAGAACTGCAGATTAGGTGACATTTCTCATTCTAGGAGTAAGTGTCTGGAACAATCTGGTGATGTAGGTAGGAAAATATCTTATGGTAGTGGGATGAGTCATGTCCTATGACAGAACAGATCATCTGGGAATCATGGGAGTCATAGGCTGGGTAGCTTAACATCTCCACAAATAATTCATGTCTAAAATCATTTTTAGGCATTTGTAGGATAGAGGCAAGAGTAGCCATGGCATTTGATGCTTTATTATCTACCCTCAGAACTTGTTGAAATGTGATATGAGTAAAATACTACTTGAGGTCATCAACCAACCATTTATAAGGTACCAACTTGTCATCTCTTGTTTGATAGATATCATTGACTTGATTGATAACTAATTGTGAATCTCCAAGAATGTTGATTTCATCTACTCGCCACTCAAGGGCAATCTTCATACCATTGATTAGGGCTTCATATTTAGCAATGTTGTTTGTACAAGGAAACAACATCTTGTATGCTTTTGGTAAAGCATACCTTTGAGGTGTAATAAACAGTATCCCAGCACCTGACCCTTGTTGGGTAAATGAGCCATCAAAAAACATAGTCCATGAGCGATGCATGAGAAGCAATATGGACTCATCAGGAAATTCCATGTGCAATGGTTGATGATCAACTAGAGGTGCTTTTGCCAACTGATCTACTATTTTTTTCCCTTTTATGGCTTTTATTTCTACATATTGAATATCAAATTCGCTGAGGACCATGACATATTTAGCTAGTCTACCTGTGACGGTAGATTTACTGAGTAAGTAATTCAGAGGGTCAATTTTAGCAATTAGGTGTGTAGTATGAGCCAGCATATAGTGCCACAATTTTTGTGAAGAAAACACCATTGCTAAGCAAGCCTTCTCTATAGCAGAATACTTCATTTCATAGAAGAACAGAGTTCTGCTAATGTAATGTATAGCCCTTTCTTTCTTGTGTTGATCTTCTTGAGCCAATAAGATACCCAATTATGCATCTATAGCAGAGATATACAATATAAGTGACTTCCCATGAATAGGGGGCATCAAGATCGGCGGGTTTTCAAGATACTGCTTGATTTGTGTGAACCCTTAATCACATTCTTTATTCGATTGGTAAGTCACACCTTTGTGTAGATTCTTGGTAAATGGTTGTGACTTATTCACCAGTTGAGAGATAAAACACCTGATAGACTGCATTCAGCCTTGAAGGCCTCTCATTTGTCTGAGATTTTTAGGTGGCAATATTTCTAGAATGGCTTGTACCTTCGCATGATCTACTTCAATGCCTTTAGCAAAGATGACATAGCCAAGTAATTTGCCAGATGTTACACCAAATGCGCACTTCTTAGGATTAAGTCTCAAACTAAATTGTTCCATATGATCTAGTATTGGACCCAGATCAACAAGATGTTTCTTTTGATGCATGCTTTTAGCCAAAGTGTCATCCACATAATCTTCCATTGTTTTATGCATCATGTCATGAAATATAGTAGTAACAACTCGTTGATATGTAGCACCTGCATTTTTTAGTCCAAAGGGCATGACATTCCAATAGAAGGTGCCCCAGTCACATGTGAAAGCCATTTTCTCTTGGTCCTCTGGCACAATTTTAATCTGGTTGTAGCCAGAGAAACTATCCATTAATGAGTACATTTCATACCTAGCTATCACATCTATGATCATATCAATGTTAGGCAATGGAAAATCATCCTTAGGACATGCCAAATTTAGGTCTCTAAAGTTTGTGCAGACTCGTATAAATTTTTTAGGTTTGGATACTAGAAAAATATTAGAGATCCACTCAGCATAATCAATTACTCTCATAAACACTACCTTAAGAAGTTTCTCTAATTCAGCTTTCACAAGTAGAGCTACATGTGGATGCATTTTGCAGAGCTTCTTCCTGACGGGCTTAACTTTAGGTGCAATGGATAGATGATGCATGATTAGATTAGGGTCTAATCCTGGCATGTCTGAATATTTCTATGCAAAGTTAATCTTTTTGTTTCTGAAGAATGTAATGAATTCTTCTCTCTCTGCCTCTGATAATGATTGTGCCAAGTGAATAATCTGAGGTTCTACCTCTGTGCCCAAGTTGATAGGTTGAGTTGGTTCAATAAGCATAAATGATCTTTCCTAAAAAATGACTGGGAAGTGCATCAAGTATCTCATCCTCAGGCACCTCAGAGAGGTTTTCACCTTTGGATACATCTTTTATTTTGACTATTTTAGGCTCTGATACTGCCATGATGTGGTTTTCACCATCAGAGAAACTATTTTTTCTTCTTTTTATTTTGTGACTAAGATACTTAATGTCTGCCTCAGTCGTATTAACACTTTCTTCACTAGTAGGAGACGTTACAGGTTTGACAGCATGTAGGTAACAAGCAAGAGCATAATCATTCTGGAATGTAAGGTCTTCGTTAGATGGGGAGGTAGAGTTGTAGTCTATAAGCTCAGGATGGTGAAGTGAAAGAGGAGTGATAGGTTCAAGTGCGTTCACGGTATAATCATCAAAGGCATGGAAAAGCAAGTCAAGACCCAAAGCGATCTCATCCAAAGGTATAGTCAAATTCCTTTGATTCCTAATGACCGTAGTAGATGACATGTTAACACCTAGGGAGTCAAACTCATGTGACCCTACACTAGACCGTTCACCTAATTTGAGAAGGTTTTTATATGCATTAGCTATATCTATATCTCTGTTAGATGTGGCGTATGACAAGTTGTCAAACTCATATTCATGAGAGTCCATTTCATCATTAGGTGTCATGTCAAGAACATGAGTAAAATCAAGTCTTTGTCCCAAGTTGGGATGAGTTCTACCTAGAACCTCTACTATGGTCAGATGAGCACCTATTGACCTAGGTTCTTTAGTAGTGTTTGTAGCATCAGTCACCTCTTATGTAATGAGAAGTGACTTGAATTCCTGGTCAAATTGTTCTTGAAAGTGTGGTGGTATGTATAAATCACCTTGATGACCAGGATTTATAGTATATATATTTTTCCACTCTTCATAATTTAATGGAGCAAGTGAAGTGGTAGTGCCAGAATCACTATTAGTGTCTACTATACTGTCATGCAGCACAAAGTTATCTGGCTCAGCAAAGAATGATGCCAGGTCCAGTGGAATAGGATAAGGAAAAGTATCCTCATCAGAGCTGTCTTCAGGTTCTACAATTTTAGGTGTTTCTTCAAGTGTTGGTTTCTTATCTTCTCGAGGTATGAACTTGTTTATTCCCAATTGGAATGTGATTTTCTTTAAGCCTATACCTATAGAGTCATGTGTCCTATGACCAATAGCTTCAATTGGTGCAATCAAGCCCTTATGATTTGTACCTATGGGACCATTTCCTTTGTAGCCAAAACATTGCATAATAGATAAACGTTTGCCATAATTCTCAGGTTTCATGTCATAAGGAGGAGTTTGTTTAGAATTTTCTTCTCCTTTATAGATCCAAGCTTTGATAGCTCTATTTTTAGCTTCTTCTTCTAATGGTACTGTGGCTTGTACAAAAGTACCACCATACTTTGTTGGGGGAGTAACCATAGAAGGTTTAGTTCTCTCAGAAGGTCTCCCATAAGAATGGGGAGACAATGGAAAAGATGCAATAGATAGCACAGGTTCAATCTGATATCCTCCCATGCCAGTTTCTTTAAGTGTCAAACTCTTTTCCATTTCTTTTAATTTGTCCTCAAAGAGTTCAATAAATTCTCTATTGGCAGGTACAAAGATGTCAGCAGACTTTGTGAGAGTATTGCAATCATAGTGTGTATTAGTAGGTATAGTCACTTCAGAACCTTGGAATGGGAACTTAATGCACTGATGGTATGTAGAAGGGACAACTTGCATTTCATGGATCCATGGCCTTCCTAGTAGAATATTGTCTTCCAAAGGAATGTCAAGCACTTGACAAACTACATCTCATTCAACAAGACCAACTCTTATTGGTAATACAACTAGCCCCTTGGATTTACGTTCTTCCTCATCATAAGCTTTAATTATAATCTTTTTTCGAGCATCAATGCAATCTTCTCTATAGCCTAACTCAATAAGGAAACTAGCAGAGAAAATATTTAGGCCAGCACCGTTATCTATGAGAACACGACGAACACGCTTTGGACCAATCATGACCTCAATGTGCAAAGGATTATTATGCAAGTGACTCAAAGAATGGTCATCTTCCTCAGAGAAAGACAAGTAATGTGGGGAGGTCAAGTGACCTACCATAGATTGAAGCCAATCAAGGTCAAGATATTTTAGGACATTTTCCGTAGTGAGGGCTTTGTCCAAGATTTCCCTATGAGTAGGGGATATTTTTAGGAGCTCAAAAATAGTTATCTGAGCATTAGTACGTTGCAATTGATCAAGAATGCTCTAATTGGTAGCATTAGATGAAGAACCCACTTTGGGATTCTTAGTAACAAAGTCAAACTTAGCTTTGTTTGAAGGTTGGGTTGATGTAGGTATAGAAGGCTCAGGGCCTTTGAGAATGATCTTAGCATGAGATTGAGTGACAATGTTAGCACTCACTTGAGGTTGTCCTTGTTCAGAAGATTGAGGTGTAAACCCTCACAAAAGGAAAGGTGTTTTGGACTTAAAAGTATCTTCCTTCCCCTTGAGAGTGAGAACATTGCAATATTCCATATCAACAAGTTCAACCATATTAATGACATTGTTGTTATTGGTGTATGTATAGTTGACCTTAGCATCAGTATTTTTTCCTTTAGATGATTCACCTTTTCCGTGAGGAGGAAATGGGTCTTTGAAAGCTTGGTGATCAGAATTTTTGTTGTGACCTCCCATAGAAATAACCTCACTATCAATGAGATCATGGCTTGTATGCCACAATTTTTGACAAGAAGCTACGTTATGACCTTTGTTTTGGTGAAAATCACAATAAGCGGATTCATTCCACCAATGAGGTCTTGGTTGCGGATCAAAAGGTCTTGAATTATCCAATGGAGTAAGTAAATGGTTGTCCACAAGAGCCTTGTAAATTTCCTCAAGAGATTCTCCTAAAGGAGTGAATTGGCACTTGGCTCTAGGAGCCCAAGGTCTAGGTCCAAAAAATCATGAAGTGCTTGGTTTGGATCCTGATGTAGCTTGTTTAGTGGATTTAGCTTCTTGCATCGTGGTAGTGAGATTAACCTTGGAAGGCTTAGGAGTCACATTGTCTACAACTCCATCATTCACAACATTTTGGTTCTTGTTGGGAGATTTGGGTTTATCTTTTCTTGAGGAAGAAGACCCTTGTTTGTTTTCCATGTGTAAGGTCAATTATCCTTTCTTGATCATGAATGTCTCGATACCTACAGCTTGTTTAATCATATCATCAAAAGTTAGAGGACCTTGGAGCTATACTCGATAACCAAAGTTGGGGAGAAGATTATCGAGAAAGATGTCCAACTTTTCAGATTCAGGTATCTTGCAAGAGTATCATGTATAAAGTTGTCTCCATCTTTGGAAAAATGCTAAGAAGGATTCCCCATTGTTTTTTTTCAAGTTGCAAAGATCTCGGATATGAACCGAATGTTGGATGTTGTGAGAATAATGTTGTAGAAACAAATTAGCAATTTCATAAAAAAAAATTATGCCAGTTGGTAGTCTAGAAAACTATTCCATAGCTAGTCCTCCCAAACTACATGGGAAAAGATGCATGAGATAGGTTGTGTCATGTATGAATTCCATGGAGAGAGCACCAAATTCTCTCAAATGGTCTTGAGGGTTAGATGTACCCAAGTATTTATCATATCTAGGAAGTTCAACTCCTTTGGGGAAAGGAGGCTTGTGAAGATCTTTGTCAAATGGGAAAGGACAGATGCTTTCCAGTGTGAATTGTGTAACAAGTTTGTCTTTGTCTTTCAAAAGTTGAGAGAGTTGCTCTCGCATAGTTTTCATTTCTTTGCACAAATAGGAATTTTTATTTTCTTCCTCTTTCTCAACAAGTGTTTTGACAGCACAATCGGAAGGTAACTTAGCCCCTTGATTGGCTAGTTCAAGAATGCATTTTTCTTTCTCCTCAGCTAGGAGAATTCCCATCATCCTATAGAAATATTTGTTAGCATGAGCTAGTGAAATCTCTTCTTGAGTTATTTCTGTTGGTATATCATTAGGGGGGCTTCAGAATAGGACTTACCCCAATTTATAAAGAGATCAGTTCTACTAGCCTCACCACCTAATTGGTTAAGGTCTGCCATCTTGCTAGAATGCAAGGACTCAATGTGTAAAGATTTGGTATGAAAAGATTGAGTGTTCTCTGAATTTGGGTTTTCTTGGAACAAAGGATTTTGAACCCAACTAAGATCCACAGGAAATGATCATTTATTGTAAGGTCAACATACTAGAGAAGAAGATCGAGATGATTCCTCACTAGATGTAGTCGGTAATGGTGTGGAAAGTACAGATTCATGTTGATTGATTGAAGGAAATGTTTTTCCACTTCGAGTTGTGACAGTCATAGACAAAGTTTTGAATAAGAAAAGTGAACTAGGACCAAACTTGAAACTATCTCAAAGTAGTTGCATAGAACGTGCCAAAAGGTGAAGTATCCTTGGTGCAAATCATCTAAGATGAGGCTAAAACAAGCCAAGAGATGACTATTGTGACACAAGGCATGACGACATAGATAAAAAGAGATCAAAAAGACATGAGACAAGACCAGTTTAAGCAAGAACCATGTAGTTCTCAACCCAAGAAACTGAGTTTTAGATTGTGTGAAGATGAATGATAGAAAAACAGACCCATATCAAAGACCAGATTTGACAAAAGAACAACTGACTGGTAAATTTTAGCTCGCTATTTATGACAAAAGACTACAGTTTCACGTGATGAAATGCTATGTCACGTGAAGTTTCTCACCGAACCATGTGAATAAATGCTCTGTTCACATGAAGAATGACACCAGTGTGGAAAAATAAAGACTGATAGAATAATGCACTATTGCACAATGTCACGTGATAGAGAATTCTGTATCGTGCGAAGATTCTCACCGAGTGATGCAAAATTTGGGAAATTTTGCGTAAAACTATGCAAATGTTGAAAATATGTTTACAGAATCATACTGTTAAGACTAGTTTGCCTTTTCCAAGATGTAATCATGTTGTTTCCTGACAGATAGTTTGAGTGACAGATTGTTTTGGACATGTTCAAGATTGACAGTTTGTGTGTTCTGTTGATAGTTTCGATTCTTCAAGTGATACACCTGCGCAAAACACATTAAATAAAATGTTTATAGTACCAGAACAAGAACATCACAATCCTAGGATAGCCAAGACAATATCTATTGAATCCCCACTTGAACCAAAGTTTAGCTATGCTTACTCTTAGTGGATAACTTAGAAGCTTGGAAGCACGGGCTCCTCCTTACATATGCACTCACTTCTCAGG
>MU223571.1:1643760-1656474 GCA_018584345.1 Thuja plicata | reverse complement strand
GAAATTCTAGAAACTTCTAACCCTGGGGTAAGCTTGGGTACTACTCCTAGATGACCTTAGTTAACCCTTGACTAACCTTGGTTTCCCCTTTACTAGCCATGTCAATAATTAAATTACAACAATTGCCCAACTTGGCACATCAAATTAAAACAATAGACATGACTTAATCACATAAACATTTACTAAATTTAATAACACACAAGCAAACCACATTTACAAAATAAACACATAACAATGAGGTCCATGTCTCTTTATATAGATAGGACCTTGGAAAGCACAGGTATTTACATAGGTTCCAGTACTGAGTCCCCGAATTAGATCCATGGTCAAGTTTTTCTACACACTTAATGCACACATCAGTAGATCCAAAACAACATGATATGAAACATAACATAACGTCAATAATATATGTAAGCATATAAACCACATTACATTAGAACTAAAATATCCTAGCATCATTTTTCTAAACCAATTTCATCATATTATATTCACACATGTAAGTCTATATAAGACATCAACATAAGCTGAAACTGAATCAGAAAATAAAGCATCTCAAAAGTACCCTGATTACAAAATCAGGTGTTGAATATATAACACAGGATTCCACCGATCCTCAAATGTGTAAAAAGTCTCTGGTAGTCAAATTATGTCAAAGCATTAACTACTGAAAGCATGAGAACAAAGTAGTAAAACGATAACAGTCTAATGTAGGTCTCACACCTTCTTAGAAGAAGATGGTGGGCTAGTAGAGTGTTGAGAAGAGGAATCAGATATCTACTTTAGCTTCAGCTTGTGTGTATCCTGAGATGACTTGGCAAGAAATTTTTATGATTGTGAACTAGTAAGAGAATCCATCTGACTGAGCTTGGACTGCTCACAAGTTAACCTGTCACAGAAGGTCTCAAAAGAGGGCATAACATGACGTGCACCCATTGCATCCATAGTGGAGTAGAAGGTAGAAGTAAAAATATGATAAGGGCCAGGAAGCTTTGAGAGTATTAGAAAGATGCACTCATCATCTAACTTCATCTTTCCAGTAACTTCTAAAATAGAACGAAGAGACTTGAACTTCATCGGAAAGTCCTTAATGTTGGTGAATGATTCAGGTACCAAGGAGGTGAACTCTGCATCTATCTGGAGAACCCTGAACTGATTTATTGTGCCAAACAAGGTGGAAAACTTGTCTCACATATCCCTGGGTGTTGTCAAACCATCCAGATGGAACAACAACCCATCTGAAATATTCATGACAATGAGGCCCATTGCCTCATCCATCCTATTTCTATGCATAAGAGCCTCATAAGGCCTCTATAGAACTGACTAATCCTTATCTAGGTAGGACCATAAACCTCATGACATGAGGATTTTGGTCATTTGTGGCTTCCATGTGTGGTATTTATGTGGTGTCAGTCGGGCCATAGAGGGGTTCGACATTGAGAGAAGAATAAGATGGAAGTAGAAGGGTCTTTCTGAAGAAAATTGTAGAAAGTAAAATTCACCCCTCCATAATGTATAATACTATCCCCCATACACCATAAATTACTATGAAAGCACAAGAAACGAAAAAAAAAAACCTGAGTTGTAGAAGCAGGATAGGAGCACAACAGAAGGTGCATCTTTGACTACAAAATCTGGCAAGAAAATGGAAAAATTAGGAAATTAAACCTAGATGAGAGCATCGGACTCAGAAAGATCTTTCCGACGATATATAGAAGTCAAAAATCTAAATTCGTATGAGTCTTGTAGGACCAAAAAGGCACAGGTACCCCCAAAAGACAAGATCCTTGGAAAAAAATAGTCCTACAAAAAATTTTGACGGTCGTATGGCTATCCCGGGACATCCGGCCATATAGAGGTGGCCGGTGGGTGGCAGCACTGGTGGAGGTGGCAGCCGGGTTGGGCAGCGGTGGCAGCAGGGTCCAGTGGCAGTGCGGTGGTTGGAGGGTGGTGCGCGGGTGGCGTCGGGGCTAAGCACCAGTGGCGAGATCAAATTTAACGTAGGAGGCATTATTTTAAATTGTTTTTTTTATTTGTTTGGGAAAAAAATGAATTTTTATTTTATTTTCATGCCCGTACAACCCTAGTAGGGTGAAAAATGGCTCCTAGATGCTCCGGAGGCTAAATAGGTCATGTTTTATATGGATTTTGGGGTTTTTGGGCCTTCCGAATACAACTGTGAGGTCAGTTTTTACCCAAAGTGCACCAACAAAAATGAGACTCCCCAGATCCAATAAAAATAATAGTCAAAAATAGAAAAAAAAAAGGTGCTTAATCCACAGCTTCAAAAGAACTCGAACAAGAAGCAACAGAATGGCTCTCATACCATGTAGAAACTGAGAAATACAGCTTCGAATTCCAAGACCAATCTGCATGCAAGATACCTATGACAAAGAATGAAGTAAAAGATGGAAAAAGCTGAAACCCTTCTATGCTCAAAATGTGAGAGCTCAAATGTATTTCGAGAGTATGAAAAAAAGATTACAAACATTCAACCTTAAAGGTGAATGAAACCCTAAAAAAGGAAAAAGATAGGATGTACAAAATAATTAACATAACATATTAATTATATGCACCTACAAGAAAGATTAAGAGAAAAAGGAGTAATGAAACTACCTAATTACTCTAATAGTTTTCTCTCACAAAGTCATGCATACTTTGTTAATTCATTTGGATCCAATGTCCTAGGATCACAAACTAGAATCTCAATGATTTCATCCAGAGTGACTGGATTCTTATGCTTCTTCTTCTTCTTCTTCTTTGAGATTTGTGTGGACGCAGATGTATAAACTACCATTCCTAGTTCATTTGTATTTTCTGGTGTGCTCGGTGAAGGCTTTGTAGATGATGCTTCTTGTATTTTCTGCTTGGTTTTCACCTGTCGGTTTGGTTAAGACATCTCTCCATCAACCTTGGGCATCTCTACAGATTTCTCTTATGTTCTCTTCTCCTGGTCATTTGTCTTTTCCTTTTCACCTTCTTCCTTCTTCTTGTCCTCTTCTACTTGTTTGTCTTCTTCTTTGTTCTAATCAGTAGGCTTGTTCTGTAGTTGTCTTTTGGTTCTACATCACCCTTGTCCTAAGGTGTTCTTGTATCTGCTGCATTTGATTCTTCATTACCTTCGAGCATATTTATTGCCTTCATCAATACCGACATATTGCTTTGTGTGGTATCTTGTGTTGTATCTAGAGTGGTGTCCTACTCATCAATTTTGGCTTATTGAGAAATGACATCTTAATCTTTTTGTATTTTCTCTATAGGGTATGGTTCTATGATGTTAATGACTGAAGTGTCCTACCATGTCTCCTCAGCAACATTCATTTCTTCATTCCTTATTGTCTTCAATTCTTGTTGCTTTACTTGATCCTTAAGAGATATAAATATTACATCATCTTTCTTCTGTTGATCTTTGTCAGAATCATAATGTGTGATGTATTGAATTTTAAGATCATCCATGACTTTTTCTAAGTCAATTGGCTCCATATCTTCAAAATTTTCCAAAGCAATGTGCTTGGGACTTGTTGTTTCTTTATCCTCCTCTACATGAGGTGTGTCGGTGAGAAGTAATTGATTCGCACGACTTGTTGACTCTACAGGTAGATCTAAGAGTTGTCTCCATTTGGTCTTTGTCATACTGTCTAGCTCTATAAACTTATCTTCTAGCAGTTTGTAAGATCTTATCTTAGCTACAAATTTTCTTGAGTGCATTTTCATTATTTATTTGATCTCTTCCATCTTTGATTTGGGAGGCATTAGATTGACAAGTACCCTCTTCCTTGCTTCTCTTTTTGTTTGTAAAGTATATGACCATTGCTGAGATATTCTCTTACGCAGCTCTTTGGGTATTTGGTTGACAAATTTAGCTGGTACATATTTGTACTTGATCATTGCCCTAATTATTGCATCTTGTATCTTATTTTGGTCCTCTGGCTTAAGTGTATCCCATTGTCTAATTTTCCTATTAGACATGGTGCCAGTTGCAACAATAGAATTAGTAGCCTCATCAATTGTTTGATTTCTAAAATTTTTCTTAACTACATCACACTCATCATCTTTTGTATCTTCTATGTCATCTTTGGTCCTGACTAGTCTTTTTCTCTTTTTTGTAGGTGTTTGTTTCTTTGTTTGCTGCTCGGTTTGCTTTACTGTTGACTACTTCCTCTTATAGGTCATTAATTGACCTTTATTAAGAGGTGTTGTATCAATTTTAGCAATTTGGTTCCTTGTCCTTTATTTCTTTGTAGGAGGTGGAGGTGCATCAGATTCAGTTGCCTCAGAATCTGATTTCTTCTCATGCTTTATGTTCACTGATGATTTTACCAGCAGGGTTGATTTCTCAGAATTGTAACAAGTAACATAACATGCATCTTTATTCATGTAGATTTTGAATATCTATATATTATATAATGTAACTGATGTAAAATATGAATTGGTGTATTGAAGTTCCATATTTCCTTGTTCAACATTAAGTTGGGGTGATGATGTCACCAGATCCATTGGATGGGGTGTCACCATTTGCATTGCTTGGTCCAGCTGATGACATGTAACTGATTGAATATTTGAAGATGTTAAGTAGATGATCATGCAAGACATTAAATCAGTTAATGTATTATATTTTCATTGATGTCAACTTGATATAATCTGTATGGCCATGGAAACAATGCTAAAGACTTCAAGGAACCAATGAATCAAGGTTATGCTATTAGTAATGCATATAAGTCAAGTACTCATAAAGTTACTATACACATCGACGGAGTGCGCACCGACGGTCAAAGTAAAAGAAGCAAATTCACAGTGTTACCCAGAGAGATATTGTAGAGCATTACCAATGAGAAAAGTTACAGTGTTTCCCGATGAGAAAAACACAGTGTAACCGGAAGGACAAAATTACAGTGTTGCCCGATGAAAAAGACAAGGATGGAGATCCCGATGACAACTGAAGTCAAACTGACGGAACAATCAGTTATCACCGACAACTAACTGAAGTGTTGACTAACATAACAAAGAGTTCAGAAAATGACAAAATTCTTAGTTGTCAAGAGCTAAAGATAGACTTATCATTGTTTTAATCATCTAGATAAAGCTGGACATAAGTAACTGATTTAAAGCTGATTTGTCTAGTTGGCAAGAATATCTATGCAAGTTCAAACTTGAGTTTGCTTTAAATCTATTGGGGAGAATTGTGGATCATGCCAAGAATAAAAAAATCCAAGAAAAGAGGAAATCATGTCTATATAGAAACAAACCCAATTCATTATGAATTGAGTGGGGTGAACAAAAGAAAAGATGAAAGATGCAAACGAGAATCTGAAGGAGAAGAAATTCTTCTTTCAGTCCTGATCAACAAGATAGCAGAAAGAGATAGATTTTGCAGATACTGACGAACAGTGAGATAGCATCATAGAAAAGAATAGTGTGGAGAAAAGGTATAAGTGATTATATTGATCAATGAGGTAATGGACTTACAATAGATCTGAAAATCTAAAATTGAGTTATATGTATGAACATATCATTAGTGTTTTGGTTTAACCATTGAAGCATCAAATCTCTTAACCGAGCAATACTTAAAAGTCTTTTACAATTGAGATACATCGCAAAGAGTATCAAAAATTTTTATCATTAAAGTAGCATTGGATATACCCAATACCTATTGATAGGCCAAGTGAGTATTTGATCAAGGATGGTAGCATTAGATGCCAGATACTAGGTGAGGAACTATCTTTAAATCATCTAAAAAGGTCACACCTAATAGTGTGCTTGTAACCTTAAATAGGGTTAGCTCTTAACATGGCTCACTTCAAAAGAGTAAAAATTTGGGGTACCAGTTCCAGTGGTTTTTCCCCTAACAGGGTTTCCATGTTAAAAATTCATGTGTTATGTGTTTATGTTTTATTGCTTTACTATTTTACATTTCACATATGCAATTCTGGATTGATCGGTATACTCTGCATATTTACTGTGTTTCGGTAAATAGGTAATAGATTATCGGTAAACCAAAATAAGATGGTTTAACAAAGAAATCCGACAAGTAGAAAATTGATATAAGTATTTCAAGCCATTCATCTTGTAGGACAAAAGATAACTAGAGGCATAATCTGTGGTTATAAGTTTTAAGGGTTGATTTAAGGATTAATTTTTGAGGCCACTGATTCACACCCCCCCTTCTCAGTTATTACTAACAATTGGTATCAGATATTGTATGCTTAGAAGGAAGGTTTCAAGGCCTAAGATAAAGATCACAAGATGAACAGATGAGATGTCCCCAAGCTGAACAAAGACAATTTTGCTTCATGGCAGAGCAGAATAATACTCCACTTATCAGGTATTGGTAATGATGTTACTCAATACTTAGATGTTGAATATGTGTTACCCACATGAGCACCAATAATTGAACAAATCAAAGAGAAGCATGAGCACAAATGCATAATGATAGAGCTTTCTTCCTCACTCTCCCATGCTGAATTTGAAGATGTCAAAACCTGCAAGATTGCAAAGCAGATGTGGGACAAATTGATGTTTGTACATGGTGGTGACAAGAATGTTTTTAGAGCCAAGGTAGAAAGACTTAGAGGAAATTTTGATGATCTCAAAATAAAAGAAGGTGAAAACATCACTCAGTACAACACAAGAATCAAAGAGGTAGTCAATGCTATCAGAGGAGTTGGAGGTGTACTAGATGAAGATATAGTGGTAAGTAAAATTCTAAGAACCTTGCCGTCTACTTATGCTATTAGAGTATCTTATATTCAAGAAATGTTACTCTAGACAGTTTGATTGGAAGACTGATTTCATTTGAGATGAATAAATTTGATAGTAGTGTCTTACCAAACATAGAGTTTGCATTCAGATCCTCTAAGAGAATAAGTAAACCAAGTCACAAAAACACTATGAGAAAAGATAGTGATAGTGAAAGTGCAAAAGAAGATCTTGATGAAATTAAAGCACTTATGGCTAGAAGAATGCAGAGATGCAAAGGTAAATACAAAGGTAAATTGTCACTAGTTTGTTTTAATTGTAAAGAGATTGGACACTTTGTTGCAAGATGTCCTAACAGAAGAAAAGATGACAGAAGTAATGACAGATCATTTGAAAAGAAGTTTGGCAGAGGTGATTACAGAAGCTACTGACAATAAGAAAGAAGAGATACCTGAGACTACAAGAACAAAGGAAAGAAGACCAGTTATCTAGAAAACTGTAAGGATGAAGATACAAACACCAAATCTGATGAAGACATCGAGATGGTGTTTGTAGCAGTAAAAGATGATTCAAATGATGATGCAGAAAGGTATGTAGAAACAACTCTCATATCTAAAGTTAGTAAAAATAATGTTTGGATCATAGATAGTGGCTGCACACACCATATGACCAGTGACAAGAAATTTTTTGAGACTTTTGAATACTATAATGGTGGCTCAGTAAGAATAGGTAATGATACACCTTGTCTAGTTGAAGGTACAGGGACAATAATATTGAATAACAAGATAAAATGTGAAAATGCTTATTGGGTAAATGGTTTAAATTATAATCTATTGAGTGTTTCTCAGTTGAATAATTTAGGTCACAAAGTAGCATTTGAAAATAAGAAGGCAAAGATCTTCAATAAGTCAACAAATTTGATTGGTACCGGTGAGCAGACAAAAGGTAACTTATTCTATCTGAATGATACTGAGACCACTTGTTTGATTTCTACAAATGAAGACATATGGTTGTGACACAAAAGATTGTGTCGTGTGAAATTTGATGACATGATAAAGATAAGAAAATAGAGAAACATAAGAGTCTTACCGATGATGACTAAGCCTGGCAACATCATGTGTAAGAATTGTCAAAAAGGTAAGATGACAAAATGTAGTTTCAAAAGAAAAACCCATACATCTAATGAAATTCTAGAATTAGTCCATACTGATTTATGTGGACCCATGAGGACAAAGAGTTATTATGGAGATAGATATTTTATTCTCTTTGTTGATGATTTTTCTAAAATGATGACAATCGTGTTTCTAAAAGATAAATCAGAAGCATTCAAGATGTTTAAATGGTACAAAGCAATCATTGAGAAACTAAGTGGTAAGGAACTAAACTGCTTAAGATCAGATAGAGGAGGGGAATTTATTATAGATGAATTGACTAACTTTTGTAATGAGCATGGAATAAAAAGAGAGGTCTCTGCACTGAGAACACCACAGCAAAATGGAATTGCTGAAAGAAGGAACATATCCATAGTTGATTGTGCAAGGACATTGATGATAGAAAAATGGATCACCCAAATCTTCTAGAGAGAAGTTGTCAGTACTGTTGTTTACACATTGAACAGAGTACAATTGAAGAAAGACACCAAGAAGACACCTTATGATCTTTGGTATGACTATACACCCAATGTAAGTTACTTCAAAAATTTTGGTAGTCAATGTTATATCTTAAAAGATGATAGAAATGGAAAACTTGATGCCAAGAGTGATGAGGGAATCTTTCTAGGGTATTCCACCAAGAGCAAGGCTTATAAATGTCTCAATAAAGCCTCTATCAAAATTGTTGAAAGTGCAAATGTAAAAATAGATGAATTTGTAGAAAAGAATGAAAAGGAAAGAAATAAAGAACCAGAGGACTACATCAGGTTTTCTTACAATGAGGAACCTGACCAACAATGTAGATCTCCTGAGCAATAGATCATTACACCCGAGCATCAGGTTGCAAATACCGACGATCAAGATACTGCTCGAAATGATGTACAAAGTGATGGAGAACATAATGAAGAACAAAATGATGATCAAGATGATAGAAAAAGGATTGAACCTATAATTGAAAGATATCTCGAGAGGAACCATCCACAAAACCAAATCATAGGAGACATGAAGGCTGGCATGAGAACTAGAGCTAAGTCTCTAAATACAAGATGTCTTTTTTGTGATTATGAGACTAAATATGTGAATGTTGCACTTGATAATGATGAATGGATAAGTTCTATGAATGAAGAGATTGAGAAGATAGAGGAAAATAAGACATGGACACTTGTACCAAGACCAGATGAAAAGAGTGTCATTGGTACAAAATGGATATTCAGGAATAAGCTGAATGAGAATGGAGAAGTCACAAGAAATAAAGCAAGAATAGTATGCGAGGGGTATGAACAATAAGAAGGGATTGATTATGGAGAAATATTTGCACCCATTTCTAGGCTAGAAGGAGTGAGAATATTCCTTTCTTATGCTGCATATAAAGGCTTGAAGGTATACCAAATGGATGTCAAGTCTTCATTATTGAATGGAATACTTGAGGAAGAGGTATACATTGAGCAACCAGAAGGGTTTGTTGATTCAGACAAGAGGAACATGGTATGTAGACTACACAAATCCTTGTATGGAGCAAAACAAGCACCCCGAGCCTGGTATGAAAGACTTTATTCCTATCTTATAAGTATTGGATTTGTAAGAACAAGTGAAAATAGTAATCTTTATTTGAAGGAAAATACCGATGCTAACACTTTGATTGCTGAGATATTTTTTGATGAAATCTTTTTTGAGGCAATGATATGTTATGCAAATCATTTACTAATGAAATGAGCAAGGAATTTGAGATGTCTATGTTTGGAGAGATCAAGTTTTATCTTGGTCTATAAATCATGCAACAAGATGAAGGTATTTTCATTACACAATCCAAGTACATAAAGGAAGTACTAAAAATATTCAAGATGGAAGAGTCCAAACCAGTTGGAACACTGATGGATACTAGATGGAAACTGACAAAGGAGGACAAGTCATCAGAGGTAAATCAAACTTTGTACAGATCAATGATTGGAAAAATTATGTATGTCGTACATACTAGACCAGATATTGCGCATGTAGTAGGAATTATTGCAAGATTTTTTGCTAATCCTAGGGAATCACATATAACTACTGTGAAAAGAATCCTAAGATATCTGAAGAATACCAAGGAATATGGCGTATGGTATAGAAGAGAAGGAAAATTTGAACTTAAGGTCTTTACCGACACTAATTGGGCTAGAAATATTGATGACCGGAAAAGAAAAATTGGAGGAGCATCGTTTATGGGTGAAAGACTTGTCACATAGATCAGCAAGAAGGAAGGATGCATCTCTCAGTCTACTATAGAGGTAGAGTATGTTGTTGCTACTACAAACTGCTCAAATATTGCATGGATCAAATAATTACTGGAAGGTATGCATATGCAAATTCTAGAACCAATGATTATCTACTGTGACAATACCAGTACAATAAACATTTCCAAGAATCCAGTCATGCATGCTAAAAGAAATCATATTGCCATCATGTATCATTATTTAAGAGAACAAGTTCAGGAAAAGGAAGTGATACTTGAATATGTGCAATCAAAGGAACAATTGGCTGATATCTTCACCAAGCCACTGCCCAAGGATGCATTTGAATACTTGAAAAATAGACTAGGGGTCAAACCCTTGTCTACTAGTTAGTAAAATGACTAGAAGGTTACATCAGCCTGCCCATTATCAGAATACCATTCATGTTGATGCAAGCAGAGAAAGATGGACTTCTAAGATAAATATATACACTAAAATGTATTTATCTACTTTGAGAAACAGAGTTATTACCAATGGATTGGGAAATTCAAGGAATATATTATGAATAGAAAGGATTTGTTTGACACTACTGTCAAATATTGGTTTGAAAAGATGCTTGTTTGGCATTGCTGTCAAAGGGAGAGAAATATCTCATTATCATTCTGATATGATAAAGGGAGAGATTATCCATCGAAGTATCCAAAGGGTGAGATTTAATCAGAAAGGGAGAGTACACACAAGGGAAGAGAATTGTTGATAAGAAACATCAAAAGAAAGGAGAACAGTCAAAGGGAGAGAGTTTGACACAAAAGGAGAACACATCACATCAGAGAAAGAAAGATTCTACACTTATACAGTAAAGGGATTGAAGACAAACAGAAAGCTGCAAAAATCAAATCTAAGCTGTTTGAGCTTATCGAAAGCCAGACATTTGTAATAGTTACATTAGGAAAGCTTGATGAAACTACATATTTCATATTATATTAGCAATAGTATAGTATGATAATGTATTATGTTTCCATCAATGCCAAAGGGAGAGATTAATGACATGTCACTAATCAAATGTTTGAAAATGTTAAGTTGATGATCATGCAAGACATTAAATCAGTTAATGTTTTATATTGTCATTGATTTCAACTTGATATAATCTATATGTTCATAGAAACAATGCTAAAGAATTCAAGGAATAGATGAATCAAGGCTATGCTATTAGTAATGCATATAAGTCAAATACTCACAAAGTGACTACATACACCGATGAAGTGCACACCGATGGTCAGAGTAAAAGAATAAAAGTCACGGTGTTACCCGAAGAGCTATTGCAGAGCATTACCGATGAGAAAAGTTATAGTGTTTCCCAATGAGAAAAAAATAGTGTAACCCGACGGACAGAATTTCAGTGTTTCCCGACGAAAAAGACAAGGATGGAGATCCTGATGACAACTAAAGTCACACTGACGGAATAGTCATCTATCACCGATGACTAACTAAAGCTGACTGATAGGTCAGAGAGTTTAGAAAATGACAAAATGCTTAGCTTTGAAGAGCTAAAGATAGACTTATCATTGTTTTAATCATCCATATTAAGCTGGAGATAAGTAGTTGATTTAAAGCTGATTTTTCCAGTTGGCAAGAAGATCTCTATGAGATTAAACTGGATTTTTCTTTAAATCTATTGGTGAGAATTGTGGATCACGCCAAGAATCAAGAAAGCCAAGAAAAGAAGAAATCATGTCTATATAGAGACAAACCCAATTCATTACAATTTGAGTGGGGTGAACAAAAGAAAAGAGGAAAGACGCAAAAGAGAATCTGAAGGAGAAGAAAGTCTTCTTCCAGTCCTGATAAACAAGCTAGAATAAAGAGCTAGATTCTGTAGACACTGACGAACAGTGATACAACATCATAGAGTAGAACAGTGTGGAGAAAAGGTAAAAGTGATTATATTGATCAGTGAGGTAATGGACTTACAATAGATCTTAAAATCTACAATTGAGTTGTGTGTATGAACAGATCATTAGTTTTTCAGTTTAACCATTGAAGCATCAAGTCTCCTAACAGAGCAAGACTTAAAATTCTTTTACAATTGAGATACATCCCAAGGAGTATCAAAAATTTTGATCATGAAAGTAGCATTGGATATGCTTGATACCTATTGATAGGCCAAGTGAGTGTTTGATCAAGGATGGTAGCATTAGATGCCAGATACTAGTTGAAAATCTATCTTTAAATCCTCTAACAAGGTCACACCTAACAGTGTGTTTGTAACCTTTAACAAGATTGGCTCTTAACAGGGCTCACTTTAGAAGAGTGAAAATTTGGGGTACCGGTCCCAAATTTTTTTCCCTAATAGGGTTTCCATGTTAAAAATCCATGTGTTATGTATTTATGTTTTATTGATTTACTGTTTTACATTGCCCATATGCAATTCTAGATTGATCAGTATACTCTGCATATTTATTGTATTTTGGTAAATAGGTAACTGCTTATCGGTAAACAAAAAGAAGAAGGTTTAACAAAGCAATCTGACAAGTAAAAAATTGATATAAGTATTTCAAGGCATTCATCTTGTAGGATAGAAGATAACTAGAGGCATAATCTGTGGTTATAAGTTTTAAGGATTGATTTAAGGATTAATTTTTGAGGCCACTGATTCACCGCCC
>MU223571.1:1593775-1612290 GCA_018584345.1 Thuja plicata | reverse complement strand
TCCAAGTGTTGATGCAATTCTTTATTAACTTGATTCTATGCAAGTTTCTTTTGGGTTAAACACCGACTATTGAGTTTGATGTTGCAAATAGTAGTGAATGAGAGATCTTCCCTAATTTTGAGGCCAAAAGTTTTCTACTTAGAACATAGGGCTAACAAATATTCTATGAAGTTTCCTCTTATTTTGATGGATTTAATCTTCTTTATAAATATTTGGGTTGAAAGGAATTGGGTTTTAAAAATCCAATAGTTTAGTTAAAACCTAATGTACTTCCCCTTCTAAGATTTTATTCTGAAGTTTCAAGAGATTTTTTAAGTTTGCATAACTTGTACAAACATTACCATTGTGTCTCGAGAGCTTGGGTCAATTTTTTCTCCTTGCATGCAAATTGATCATTTAGTCAAACATTGCTTGAGCATTATGCTTCCTTTTGTTGAAAAGCTACAATGTAAACAATTGTTGTGTCATTGATGTCAAACCTTAACTGGTGAGACTATTGCTATATGTTTGAGTACCATATCTATTGATTGTTGAAGAAGATTTGAAGGCAAGGATAACAAGAAGACCGAGTGAAATGGTTGAGGTATGAGAAATTACAAGGGTACATGATCAGTTGGCACATTGGCAAAGTAATGTGTTGTTTATCCATTACACTTAGTCAAGATGTCAGTTTACTAAGAAGAGTATATGCCGAGTGAAGTTTGTGTCAACCGAGCACCAGTGTATGCTGAGCTTAATTTCTTAGTGTCAACCAAGCGCTAGTAAATTGCTGAGGAAAAAAGTGATGACCGAGTGGAAGAACATAGTGTTGGCTGAGCAATAGTATTTTGGTAATTGTTGAGATTTGAGATCTATGGCCAACATAATTGAATTTATTGGGATATGTAAAGTTAATTAAGGATAAGAACGATTGTTCCACACTATTTAAATGCATGGGTAACCGTAATCAATGCATGGATCCAAGATTTAGTTAATGATTACTTTTGAGAAGTAAATTAAATGTAAATGATGGAAAGATCCGTTGGATTTGACCTAGCCTAAGATCTACGATCTTGATTAAGCGGAAAAGATTTATTTTACCTAGATGAAGAGGTATAAGATAACCTTGAGGGGTTTTTCAAGTTGTGAGAAGGATGTGAAAAGTGCATGCAAGAGAATTGTATGAATAATTGACTGATTTGCATGATCTAGCAAAGAAGGCTGAACAGAGAAGCAAAGAGTTGCGAAAGTGATTGCTTGACGGATTTTCAAGAAGATCTGAAGATTGACATGAGAATGGAGGCAACTCAGTGAATTAGCATAAGAATTGAATTGGATCAGGATTTGCAAAGTAATTTGTATGTATCAGATGAGACCTGCTGATTACTTTCTAACCATTGTATCAGTCAAAATCCTTTAACTAGGTTGACCTAATAGTCATTGTATAAATCCTTTGAGCAAGGTGACATTCAGGTGGAATGTTCTAAGACCTCTAACAAGGCCACTCCTGAGAGGGTGATTAAATTCTTTAACCAGGTCACATTTAGCAATGTGTTTTGTAACCTTTAACAGGCTTGGCTCCTAGTAGAGCTCACTTGAGAAGAGTGAAAAATTTGTAGCATGTTACTGGTGGTTTTTCCTAGTTTGGGTTTCCATGTTAAATACTAGTGTCAACTTGTGTGAAAGTTGTTGTTGTGTTTTACTGTTAAGTTTCTACAAAATGATTGCATTTGAACAGTAAACTGCATATTTATGTTGTTGACTTATGTTATTGTTGTTGAGCAGATCTGAGTTGTTTACAATGCTATAAAGTTTCATTTGGTACATCTAGGCTTGAGGATAACTGATTCACCCCACCTCTCAGTTATTCTAAATTCATTCTAATAATTGGTTTCAAAGCTTTTGTCTCTTGAAAATAGTTTGAAGGTACTTGGAGCAAAATATCAAGATGTATAAAAAGGAGGTACCGAAGTTGAACAAAGATAACTTCCCTGCATGGAAGATTTTGATGAAATTGCGTCTGGCTGGTATTGGTGATACTTCTAAGTGCTATATTGAACATGATTATGTAGTCCCAACTAAACCTCTCACCACTGAACAGATAAGAGAAAAGAAGGAACACAATCACGCAATGTTGGAGATCGCATCTTCCTTGAGCTATCGTGAATTTGAAGACATAAAGAACTATACAAATGCAAAGCAGACATGGAATACCCTAGCAACCATCTATGGAGGAGATACAAATGTGCTGAGAGCCAAATCTGAAAGTTTAGGAGGTAAGTTTGATGAAATGAAAATGCAAGAAGGAGAAAATATAATTCAATATTGTGGTAGGATAAAGGAAGTTGTGAATGCTATTAGAGGAGCTAATGGAGCCATTGATGATAACACCATTATGAGAAAGGTACTGAGAACTCTTTTTCTTGTATATGCTATTAGAGTCTCTACAATTCAAGAATTAAGATGTACTCCTAATAACAATTTGACTTTAGAAGGTCTGGTAGGCAGACATACTACATTTGAGATGTCAAATTTTGATAACTACACTCCACAAGCTGTTGATTCTGCATTTAGATCCCACTTGGTCCTTAATAAATCAAAGAAATGAAAGAAATGTGTAAATAGTGGCAGCCACACTACAGATGATGATCTGGAAGAACTTGAGGCACTTATGGCAAGAAGACTATCTAGAGGAAAAAGAAAATTCAAAGGTAAACTTCCTATCATTTTTTTTTCATGTAACAAAGTTGGTCATATTGCTAATAGATGTCCTGATAAGAATGAAAAAGATGAAAGAAGGGACAATAAGTACAAAGAAAGAAAGGATGACTGTGACTTCAGAAAGTATAAAGATTACAAAGAAAAAGGTAAGAAATCTTTCTATATAGCTGAAGAAGCTTCTGACAATGGAACTGATAATTCTGATGAAAATGATATAGAAGTTGTGTATGTTGCTATGAAAGATGATTTTGATGATGATGAGAAAACTGCACTAATTTCTTATATGAGTAAAGGTGACCATTGGATTATTGACAATGGTTGTTCACATAACATGACTAATGACAAGGATAAATTTGAAACCTTAGATGAGTGCAATGGCGGTTATGTTAAATTTGGTAATGATGCACCATGTCTTGTTAAAGGGAAATGATCAATTAACTTGACTGACAAGATTAGATGTGACAATGTATATTGGGTTGATGATCTTAATTATAATTTATTGAGTGTTGCACAACTGAATACTTTTGGTTACATAATTGAATTCCATCAAAAGAAGGCAAAGATCTATGATGCCACTTGAGAACTAGTTGGAAGTTGGGAGAAAACAAAAGGTAACTTGCTCTCTCTAGACTTAGTTGATGAGACATGCTTGTTTGCACAATATAATGATTTTTGGTTATGGAATAAAAGGTTGTGTTATGTAAACTTTGATAACTTGGTAAGAATAAGAAAATTTAAAAAGGTTAGGGGGTTTTTTAAGGTAAAGAAACCTGAAAATGCAATGTGTAAGTAATGTCAATTGGGAAAAATGACTAAATCTAGTTTCAAAAGCAAGACTCATACTTCAGAGGAAATTTTGGAATTGGTTCATACTAACCTTTGTGGTCCCATTGGTGAGAAAAGTTACTATGGAGATTGATATTTTATTCTATTTGTTGATGATTACTCTAGAATTATGTCTATTATGTTTCTTAAGGAGAAATCTGATGCATTCCAGTTATTTAAGTGGTACTTGGAAAAAGTTGAAAAGGAGACAAGCAAAAGTATAAAATGTTTGAGATCTGACCAAGGAGGTGAGTTCATTTCTAATGATTTTAACATGTTCTACAATGATCGATGTATAAAAAGATAAATGTCCGCACCTAGGACACAACCACAAAATGGTATTGCTAAAATAAGAAATAGATCTATCATGGGCTGTGCCAAAACACTAATGATGGAGAAAAATGTTGCACACAAATATTGGAGATAAGCTGTGAGTACAACACTCTATACCTTGAATAGAGTACAAGTCAAAAAAGGTTCTAATGCTACACCTTATGAGCTATGGTATGGATATGCACCTAATGTAAGATATTTCAAAGTTTTTGGAAAAAAATGGTTTATATTGAAGTATAACAGAAATGGCAAACTTGATGCTAAAGGTGAGGAAGGCATATTTCTTGGATATTCAACTAAAAGTAAAGCATATAAGTGTTTGAATTCTAACACTAAAAAAATAGTGGAAAGTGCAAGTGTTAGAGTTGATGAATATGCAGAAAGAAATGAAGCAGAAAGCACACAGTAACCTGAAAGTTACAAATCATTTGTATATCTAGATGAGGAAGATTCTAATGTATTACCTAAACTTGAGAATGAGGTTTCCAAGCAACAACTAGCACCTGTCAAATCACAAAATGAGGTTGCCAGACAACAGGAGGCAATTGCCAAGCTATCTGATGAAGATTCCAAGACACAAAATCAACCTGAATTGAACAAGAACAATGAATTTGAAGCAAAGAAAGAACCTACTCTATCAAAGTATGCAAGGAGGCACCACAAACCTGATCAAATCATAGGATCAAAGGATTCTGCAATTATGAAAAGAAGTAAGCTGAGAGATGATACATGCTTGTTATATGATTTTGAGCCTAAAACAATAAAAGATGTCTTAGAAAATGAAGACTAGATACAAGCCATGAATGAAGAGATTGAACAGATTGAGAAGAATAAGACTTGGATACTTGTACCTAGACCAAATGACAAAAATGTAATTGGTACCAAGTGGGTATTCATAAATAAGTTGAATGAACATGGAGAAGTAACAAGGAATAAAGCTAGAATGGTGTGCAAGGGTTATACACAAGAGGAAGGAATTGATTATGGAGAAACATTCACCCCAGTTGCAAGATTGGAAGGAGTCAGCACCTTACTTGTATATGTATCCTACAAAGGTTTTAAGGTTTATTAGATGGATGTAAAGTCAACATTTCTAAATGGAATATTAGAAGAAGAAGTGTATGTTGAACCAAGAAAGAGGAACATGGTTTGTAGATTACAAAAGGCATTATATGAAATAAAGAAAGCACCAAGAGCATGGTATGAGAGATTGCACAATTAATTGATAAAGATTGGATTTGCAAGAACCAATGACAAAAACAATCTATATTTGAAGACAAAACAAAATAAAGGTACTTTATTAGCTGAAATTTTTGTTGATGACATTATATCTGGTGGACAAGATGTGTTATGCCAACATTTGCAAAAGAGATGCAAACTGAATTTGAGATGTCTATGTTTGGTGAAATCAAATTCTTTGTTGGCTTGCAAATATATCAAATGAACAATGGTATCTATATTACTCAATCAAAATATGTCAAGGAGATAGTAAATTTTTTTGGAATGGAAGAATCAAAACCAGTGAGTACACCCATGGCTACTGGATAGAAGTTAACAAAAAATGATGATACAAAAGAACTGAATCAAACCCTTTACAGTTCAATGATTGGAAAGCTACAATATGTTGTACACAATAGACTTGATATTGCTCTGGCTATTAGAATTTTTGCAATATTTTCTGCCAATCCCAAAGAAACTCATATGATGGCAGTAAAAACAATTTTGAGATATTTGAAAGGAACAGATGAATATGGTCTGTATTACAAAAAGAATGATAAGTTTGAGCTCAGAGTTTACGCTGACTCTGATAGGGCTAGAAATGTGGATGACAGGAAAAGCATCATAGATGGCACATTTCTTCTAGAAAAGAGATTAATTTCATGGACAAGAAAGAAATAGAATTGTACCTCACAATCTACAGCTGAAGCCGAGTATGTGGCAATAGCAGTTAAATGCTCTAATACTATGTGGTTGAAGATACTACTGAAAGGTATGAAAGAAGTGATCACAGAACTAGTTGTTATATATTGTGATAATACAAGAGCCATCAATATTTATAAGAACCATGTAATGCACTCTAAGACAAAGCATATAGCCATCAAGTATCATTACTTGAGGGAGCTAGTTCAAAACAAGGAAGTGAGACTAGAATGTGTGCATACTAAGGAATAGTTAGTTGACATATTTACAAAAGCACTACCTAAGGATGCTCATGAGTATCTGCAAGAAAAATTAGGGTTGATTACCCTAACTGAGTCTAATTAGTTCAGAATGCAACTATTGCATCAAATGTTATATTAAAAATATTTGACACATTGATGCACAAGAAGTCACACTTTAGGATGCTGCCTAAAGCTATGAAAGAAAGACAAGGACAAAAAATCAGATCAGTCATAAGCAAGATGATACTAATTTTCAACAGAAGAATCTACATGATGAAGATGTCAATGTCTTTGGGATTGTTTCCAAAGAGGGAGAGTTTACTGAAATAGGGAGAATTTACTATACTTAGAGAAAAAGGGAGAATTTACTGAAAGAGGGAGTCTACAGTTGAACAAAAATAGAAAGATTTCAGTGTGATTACAAACGCAGGGGGAGAAATTTTTTACAAGATGAGAATCTGCATGAAGATAAAGACATTAATGAAGATTTGTTCATATCAAGGAACACATGAAGACTTTTTGGATTGTATGGTAACTATGTTTCTAAAATTATTGTTTTATTGTTTAGTGTTGCCATCAATTCCAAAGAGGGAGATTGTTGGAAAGATACAATGTAAACAATTGTTGTTTTGTCATTGATGTCAAACCTTAACTGGTGAGACTATTGCTATTTGTATGAGTACCATATCTATTGATTGTTGAAGAATATTTGAAGGCAAGGATAACAAGAAGACCGAGTGAAATGGTTGAGTTATGAGAAATTACAAGGGTACTTAATTAGTTGGCACATTGGAAAAGTAATGTATTTTTTATGTATTACACTTAGTCAAGATGTCATTTTACTGGGAATAGTATATGCCGAGTAAAGTTTGTGTCGACTGAGCACCAATGTATGCTGAGCATAATTTCTTAGTGTCGACAGAGCACCAGTAAATTATTGAGGAAAATAGTGATGACTGAGTGGAAGAACACAATGTTGGCCGAGCAACAGTAATTTGGTAATTTTTAAGATTTGAGATCTCTGGCCAACATAATTGAATTTATTTGGATATGTAAAGTTAATTAAGGATAAGCACGATTGGTCCACACTATTTAAATGCACAGGTAACCATAATTAATGTATGGATCCAAGATTTAGTTAATGATTACTTTGGAGAATTAAATTAAATCTAAATGATGGAAAGATCTATTGGATCTGACCTAACCTAAGATCTACGATCTTGATTAAGTGGAAAATATCTATTTTACCTAGATGAAGAGGTATAAGATAACCCTGAGGGGTTTTTCAAGTTGTGAGAAGTATGTGAAAAGTGTATGCAAGAGAATTGCATGGTTATTTGACTGATTGGCATGATCTAGCAAAGAAGGCTGAATAGAGAAGTAGAGAGTTACGAAAGTGATTGATTGATGGATTTACAAGAAGATCTAAAGATTGACATGAGAATGGAGGCCACTTAGTGAATTAGCATAAGAGCTAAATTGGATGTGGATTTGCAAAGTAAGTTGTATGTATTAGATCACACCTGCTGATTACTTTCTAACCATTGTATCAATCAAAATCCTTTAACCAGTTTGACCTAACGGTCATTGTATAAATCCTTTGAGCAAGGTGACATTTAGGTGGAATGTTCTAAGACCTATAACAAGGCCACTCCTGGAAAGGTGATTAAATCCTTTAACCATGTCAAATTTAGTAATGTGTTTTGTAACCTTTAATAGGGTTGGTTCCTAGCAGAGCTCACTTTTGAAGAGTGAAAAATTTGTAGCATGTTACTAGTGGTTTTTTCCCAATTTGGGTTTCCATATTAAATACTGATGTCAACTTGTATGAATGTTTATGTTGTGTTTTACTATTAAGTTTCTAAAATTTGATTACATTTGAACTTTAAACTACATATTTATGTTGTTGACTTATGCTATTACTGAGGAGCAGATCTGAGTTGTTTAAAGTGCTATAAAGTTTCAAGTGATATATCTAGACCCAAGGATAACTGATTTATGCCCCTTTTAGTTATTCTAAATTCATTCTAACACATTTGTCAAATCACACCTCCTATTTGGTGAATTGTTCCTAACTTTCTTGAAACCTTGATACATAGGTTGACAAGATCAAAATCTTTGATACCAATTTAATATTCTTGATAAGATATTTTTACTTTGTTAAATACCAAGCAACACAATGTATAGATTTATTACAACATTGGATCTAAAATAAAAATACAGTTCTCAAATAGATGATGCAAAAATGGATTGTAATGTCTTTTCAATGTGAATAATTAATAGAGTAGCCATAAATAATTTTCTCTTTATTAATATAGCGTTTATTTCAAGATATAACTATTTTTTCTTTAATAGATATGTTAGATGATCACAATACTTATTCTTATCAAAAGAGTGTTGCGATAACTAATGTTGTGATGGTAAATATGCTTTGGAGTTGTCATGATGCAGATTTGATTGTAGGATGATCAATTATTTACTGTGTTCTTAGTGTGTTGCCAAGCATTATTGTGATGAATTTAGGGTTGCAATGAATTTCAGTGGTTGTGATCTTTACAAGAGACTTAGGTATGTCTATGGATGTCTAATGCATGATTGCTACTGATAAATTGATCTTATATAAAAGTTGTGATTGGTTGAATTATAACAGTGCAATTGCTAGAACATTTATTGACAAGTGATAGGTGAATTTATTAGTTTGTCAAATATATGATGAATAAGGTGTTGCAATCATAGGATTATGTTTTTGACTATGATTTCTATGCATATCTATGACCACAATTATTATCATTGATCGGTGAGCATGTTTTGTAGTGATAGAACTTGTTTCAGTGAAAAGTTGACAGAGTTCTTGAGCGAGAGTTGATAAATCTTTGATCGGTGATTGGTTTCAAGGTTGTGGTGGAATTTCTCAAGTTAGTCATGATCTAGCGATGTGTCATCATCATTGGAGGTGATGATATGGTTTCACATTGTTCAATTCTAACATGTGGAGAAGATTCTAGAGGAAGAGTTTGTTTGGTCAACATGTGTTTGACCCCTTGTCAAAAAATTCTATTTAAATTGTTGTATTGGCCAACGCAATCTTAGAAATGTGTTTTATTTATTGAATTTAGTTTTGTGGCATGTTGGATCTGAGTGAGATATTTGAAATTCATATCTATTTCAACTTTATGGCTTGATTATGGCAGTGGACATAAAATATCAGTATATAATCGATGAAGTTGAATTTTTTTTGTTTTCTATCATGTGTTGGGCGAATGTGGTTTTAAAGAATGAGTTGCGATCAAGCTAGGGAATAGTTAAATGTGTTGAGAATATATTTTGTGCTTCAGTGGATCTTATCAAGAAGAGGTGGTGATATTCTACAAATCATTCTTTCTGTTGTTCCCTAGCAGTTGTAGCAGGCTAAATCCCTTAACTGGGTATATCCTAACATATCTTTGTTGTAAATCAATTAACAAGGTGACACTTATACAAGTGTTCAAATTCCTATAAAAGGCTACTCTTAATAGGGTAAAGGTCCTAATTGGCCTAAGGCAAATCCCTTAACTAGGTAGCACCTAACGGTGTTGTTATAAACTCCTAACATGGTTAAGCTCCACACAGGGAATACTTCAGAAGAGTACATTATTTAGTGGGTACTAATTCCCACCATGGTTTTCTGCCTATTTGGGTTTCCATGAGATAAATTTGTGTGTCAAATTTGTGGATGTGTTTGCATGTTTATGATTTTCATTTTTTTCAATTATGATTAACCTTGTGAATGATGGTTTAAAGTTTAAGAGGTTAAAAGTTGGATTAAATGGTAGATTACTGATTCACCCCCCCCTTGTAGTAATCTGATCTTAGGACTAACAATTGGTATCAGAGCATTGTTCCTCTTTGTAGTGAATCATAATAGGTTGAGGTTAAGATTTGAAGATGATGAGGAAACAAGGTCCTAAATTCACAAGGAAGAACTATTCAGTGTGGTGTTGTAGAATGAAGCTTTACCTTAAAGGTATGAGTAACTGCAAGTACTCAAATTATGTAGTAAATCCATATGTTGCGCCTATTAGAAATCTTAATGCAGGTCAACTAAGAGAAAAAAAAAGGGAAAAAGAGAACACTACATCTATGGAAGCCATTGTGAGTACCCTATTTGATGCAAAACTTGTTGATGTCCAAGATGTTACAAGTAGTGGTTGTCCTTACACCAAAATATTGACCTATTCATGCCCAATATAACCACTAGACTTATAGAATCCATAAGAGTTTGTTAAACCATGTCACGAATCCCACACGAGATGCTAGCCCACTACCAACAACCCCCCTCCAAGCATCACTCATCATGGCATACTTGATTCAAACCTATGAACAAGCTCTGATACCACTTGTTACAAGTAGTGGTTGTTGTTGCACAAAAATGTTGACCTATTAATGCTAGATACAACCACTATACTTATAGAATCTACATGAAGTTATTAAACCATGTCACAAATCGTGCGAGCGACACTGGCCCACTGCCAACACAAGACCTTGAGACTGCCTATGATATGTGGGAAAAATTGAAGCTAGTATATTGTGGCGATAAGCATGGGTAGAAAGCTAAGGTTGATACTTGGAAAGGGAAGTTTGATGACATAAGGATGGTTGAAGGTGAGAATATTGAAAAGTATGGCTAGAGAATCAAGGAGGACGTTGCTGCTATAAAGAGTGTTGGAGGAACAATCAAAGAAGATGACATGATAAGTAAAGTGTTAAAGACCTTGTTACCTCTTTATGCCATTAGAGTTTCTGCTATTCAAGAATTGAGATCTTTAGGAACTAGAATTGTTACTCTTGATTCAATAATTGGAAATTTAATTGCTTTTGACCTTAGTAACTTTAATAATAGTGTTCCAAAGATTTAATCTTCATTTAAGGCATGAATATCTCTTATGTTGGTCTACTGAGAGGGGGGTGAATAAAACAAAATCAAATCTTAATACTTAAAACATAGCTCACTAATTCACTTGGTAGAACTGAATACAGTAATAACAGACTCACCAAATAACTTAATAACTTAAACAAACATACATAACATAACATGAAAATCAATCATTCAATATCAGTTAACACCATATTTAATGAGGAAATCCAATAAGGGAAAAAAACTGTGGGAATTGTGACCTAGAATAAAAATTTACCCTTCTAAAGTACACTTACTTAAGAAATTGTCCTATTAAAGATTACAAGCACATTTGCTAGATGTGGCCCTATTAATGGATTTACCTCAGATCTGTTAAGAACTTCACCCTATTAGGAGTGGCATTTTTATAGGTCTTTAAATACTCTTTTTGTAATGTCACCTACTTCTAGGATTTACAAATAGGACTGTTAAATCCACTCGATTAAGATATTTTTCTCTGGTACAAATGCTAATAAGAAACAATAAAATTTCAATCTGTAAATGTAGTAACTACCTCTTCTTGGGTAAGATTATTTATGCTCAAATGAATACTGGCATCACATACTCCATTGATCTCTTCTTTAGACTGTAGATTCTTCTCTTTCTACTTCTCTACTCTGCTTGGTAATTTTTTTCTTCAACTTCTCAATTCAACTCACTAGCATTGCTCTCTCTCATAGTTCTTCATTCCCTATATAGACAAATATTTGCCTCTTAATATCATTTCTTATGGTTTCCATGTTTTGTGCTCATCCATTCGATCATCTTCTTTATAAATTTCAGCTCGGTAAACTGTTGACCCTTTACCTTGTAACTTCAAGTTTTCTTGAAACTCAAAAAATTAGGTTTAACCACTTATTCTTTTCCTTAGATCTTCTTAGTGAATTTTCTTGCTCGTAGATCTTCTAACAAAATTCATTTATCCTTAGCAACCTCGAGCTCATCATATATGTGTATTAAATTTGATCTTATCATCATTTTCAATCAATATCATGTACTCGATAACTTTCCTTGCAAATTGGAAACTAACATCGTTCACTGCTCAGTGTCTAACTAATTCTTGGTGCTCGGTAACTGAAACTGACTAACACAACTCTATACTGAGTATCTTTTCTTAGATTGGTAGAGTAGCTCTTTTTTAGTCATAACTTAACTCTTTCCAATCACTGACTTAATCAATCAAATGTACGAACTTGCTAACATCAAATATATAGTAGCAAACAACTATATCAACATTGATTCATCATTGTGTGGTCTGTATTTGTCACCCATTTAACTTCTTCTTTTTCTTATGATATGGTAAGTCAAAATGAATCAGTAATCAATTTGTTGACATCAATGACAAAATAACAACTGATCTAAGCATTTCTACAAACATGTATACCTATTATCACTTGGTCTTCATCATATCCATCAGTTGATTAACAATCTCCCTCTTTGGCATTGATGATAACACTATAGTATTACTATAGAAATTGTTTATGGTAACTTTCAATACTATCAACCTCTATCATTACTCCCTCGGAATTGATAGTTCTATTTATAATTCAATCCTTTCTTTCTGATCATCAAACTATTCTCCCTCTTGGAAAAATATTTTGATACATACATTTTGATTCTCCTTCAAGAGTAAATAGTATCAATTCATTCTCTTTCTCTATCATAAATATCTCCCTTATGAATAAATACATTAATTGAATAATCTCCCTCCTTGACAACAATGCCAAAAATTCATACTTTTGTAAACTTGTTCTAACAGTGGATTATACCTGACATGTACTAATAATTCATTTCATACAGAAATCTCCACACAACTTCAAGAATCACCTAAAGTGTGTCATACTAACATCAATTCAAAAATTGATATTCTAATAAATTATGGAATTGATGTAGCATGCCTCATGCTCTTAGTTTATATTAAATAGGGGAAGAACCCCTAATTTAACTCTAAGATACTCAAAAGCATCTTTCAGTAGTGGCTTTGTAAAGATATCAGCCAATTGTTCCTTTGAATTGACATACTCCAATATCACATTTTTCTCTTGAACTTGTTCTCTCAAGAAGTGATACTTGATAGAAATATGCTTGGTCTTTGAATCCATAACTGGGCTCTTTGATATGTTGATAGCACTTATGTTGTAATAATAAATATTTATAGGATCTGAGATAATCTCTTGCATACCTTCAGGTAGTTGTTTGATCCAAAACAATATTTTCACAATTCATGGCAATAACAACATATTCTCCCTCGGCAGTAGACTGTGAAATGAAACTATGTTTCTTCCTTATCCATGTGACCAATCTTTCACGTAGAAATAATGCTCCTCCACTAGTAATTTTATTATCATCAATATTTCCATCCTTATTTTTGTCAGTTTAGACTTGTAGATCAAAATTAACTCCTTTTGTTGGACAATAAACTAAAATCTCCAGTTCCCTTTAGATATCTAAAAATTCTCTTAACTCTAGACATATGTGTTTCCTTAGGATTAAAATAAAATATTGCAACAATCCCAACAATGTGTGCTATATCAGGTCTGCTGTGAACTACATACTGCAATTTACCAATCATGGATCGGTAAAGAGTATTAAGCACCTCTTGTGTCTCATCTTCTTTTGACAATTTACATCCTGTGATCATCATTATTCTAGCAGGCTTGGAATCTTCCATACCAAAGGATTTGAGGATCTCTTTGATATACTTAGCTTGTGTTATATAGATCCCTTCTGCAACTTATTGTATTATTACACCTAGAAATAACTTAATCTCTCCAATCATTGACATATAAAACTCTTTTCTTGTTTCATTTGTAAATTCCTTACATGATGTGTTATTGCCTCCAAAACTAGCATCATAAAGAAAAATTTCAGCAATCAAAAGCTTGTTGTCACTGTCATACTTCAAATAAACATTACTATTGTCAATTGTTCTTTGAAATCCTATTTTGATTAGATAATAGTTCAATCTCTCATACCATGTTCGGAGTGCTTGCTTCAAACCATAAAGATCTTTGTGTAACTTACCTTCCTTGTTATTATTTTTGTTCTTAATGAATCATTTAGGGTATTTAATGTAAACTTCTTCTTAAAGTATCACATTGAGAAATGTAGACTTGACATCCATTTGATAAAATTTGAATTCTTTGTAAGGCACATAAGCTAGAAGTATTCTAACTCCTTCCAATATAGAAAAGGGTGCAAAATTATCTGCACAATCAATACCTTCTTCTTGTGCATACCTTTGCAAATGAATCTTGCTTTGTTTCTAATAACTTCTCCATTTTCATTTAGTTTATATCTAAAAATCCATTTAGTGCCAATAACATTTTTATCCTTTTTACTGCGTGCTAAAGTCCATGCACTGTTCCTTTCAATCTGATCAAACTCTTCTTTCATTGCTTTCATCCAATCTTCATTATCTAGTGCATATTTAAATTTTTTTGGCTCAAATGTAGATATAAAACATGTATTGTCTCTTACCTTTCTTTGTGTCATCACTCCAACATCTTTATTTCAAATAATCTTACTCAGGGAATGGTGCTTTCTCACATACTTTTCTAAAATAGGCTCGGTAGGTCTTGGTGCTTCATCCTCATCAGTCGGTTGTTGAGGTCTCTATTTAGCTTCCTCCTTGGTAGCTGCTCTCAGTAAGGTGTCAAAAACATTAGGTTGTACATATACAAAATTTTCATAATCTTCAAGTTCCTTTTTACTCTCTTAATCATTCTTTTTTGCAAACTCATTAATTCTCACACTTTCACTTTCCACCATTCTGTTCGTATATTTATTCAAACATTTATAGGCTCTACTTCTTGTAGATTATCCTAATAATATCCCTTCATCCCCTTTAGAATCAAACTTTCCTTCTCTAGAATCTTTTAAAATATAAAATTTTCTTGCAAAAACTTTGAAATAATTTACATTAGGTTTGTGTTCGTACTAGATTTCATAAGGTGTCTTGTTGGAAACTTTTTCATTTGTACTCAGTTCAATGTGTAAACAACAGTACTGAATTCTTCTCTCCAAACATTTTGTGTAATACCTTTTTCAATCATTAGTATCCTTGCACAATCAACAATAGATATATTTCTTCTCTCAGCAACACCATTCTATTGTGGTATCCTCAATGCTGACATCTGCCTTTTAATTCCATTTTCATTACAAAATAGTGTAAACTCATCAAATGTAAACTCACCTCCTTTATCAAATGTCAGACATTACAATTGTCTTCATGTTTCTTTCTAAACTCTAGCATTTTACCACTTAAACATTTGAAATGCATCAGAATTTTTTTTAAAAACATTACAGACATCATTCTAGAATAATCATCTACAAATAAAATAAAACATCTCTCTCCAAAGTAGCTCTGTGTTCTCATGGGACCACATAGGTTGGTGTGAATTAAATCCAAAATTCCTTGTGGAACATAAGTGTTGGTTGAAAAACTAGATTTAGTCATTTTACCCATTTGACATTCTCTACACATAGTATTTTCATGTTTCTCTAATCTCGGTAGTCCTCTGACTCTATTCTTTTTACTCACTTTGATTAAGTTGTCAAAATTAACATGACAAAGCCTTTTGTGCCATAACAAAACATCTTAAAATTTAGTAAACATGAAACTCTCTATAGAAGTATCAAGATAAAATAAATTACCGCTAGAGTTTTCTCCAGTAGCAACCAGACTCTCCTTATCAAATAGTTTCACTATTCCTTTCTGAAATTCCAGTCAATGACCTATCTTATTTAGCTATGCAACACTCAACATATTATACTTTAAGCCTTCAACCCAATAAACATCATCACATCTTGTGTTATTTAGTAGAATTATATAACATTTTCCTTTCATATTATATGGAGCATCATTACCAAATCTAACAAATGCTTCATCATGCTTCTCCAAGGAAATAGACTTTAGTGTGTCACTATTCATGTGATGTGAAAAACCACTATCTATAATCCAAGTTTCATTTTTACTTGTGATATTAGGGATCTTGGTTCTTCTTTATTTTCGCCATCAGAATCATCTTTAATAGCAACATACACAACTTGTTCATCATCATTTTCATCTAAATCATCATCACTTAGTCCTTCATTAGCAATATGACAAGATTTATTATGTTTTTTTTTGTAGTCTATGAATCTCTTGAATCTGTTCTCTCTTTTTTCCTTATCTCTATTATTTTTCTTCTCCTCCTTATCTTTCTCAGGGCAGTTAGATGAAATATGACCAATATTGTTAGAATTAAAAATTTTCAAGGGTAACTTACCACTGTATCTTCCTTTACCTCTTTGAATCCTTCTAGCCAAAAAATATTCAAATTCTCTTTCATTCTCTTCATTTTCAGCATATAACTCTTCTAGACCACTTCTACAACTTTAACATATCTCACTAGCACTAATCACATATCCATCATTATCTCTAGATTCCTTAGATCTTCCAATCTTCAAAGATGACTTAAATGAAGACTCAATCTTAGATGTAGCAGGTAGACTATTATCAAAATCATTAATATCAAATGCAACCAGCTTACCAATAGTAGCATTAAATTTAAAACATTCATCTGAGGAATGGATGTCAAATCTTTTATAGAGGATACTCAAATAGCATAACTCAGTAGCAGGGTTCTCAAAATTTTACTTTTAACATCTTCTTCTGTTATGGTTCCACCAACTCCTCTAATAGAATTAATAATATCCTTAAGTATAGTGTTGTATTGTATTATGTTTTCTCCTTCTTTCATTATGATTGAATCAAATGTACTTCCCAAACTTTCTACTTTTTCCTTCTGAACATGTCGATCTCCACCATAGGTAAAAATAAGCTTATTCCACATTTTTTTTTTCAGTAGTAAATCCATCAAGCTCATCATATTCCCGATCGGTAAGTGTAGAAACAATCTCAATCATTACTTGTGTTTTTTCTAGCTATGTCTTTTCTCATTAAGTGTCAAAGGTGGAGTTGTAGGTGCAAGATATGCATTATCAAGAAAATGAAGTCCATACTCTTCTATACCAGACACATGCAGTGTCATTCTAATTTTCCATGTAGAGAAATGATCCATATTCAACTTTGGTGCTTCCCTCCTATACATCTTTACATCTTAACTCAATTCCTTTTAAACTTAACACTTTGGAGTAACAATCTCTCATACCAATTGTTGGTCCACTAAGAGGGTGGGTCAATCCAACAAAATCAAATCTTAATAATTAAATTATAGCTCACTAATTCACTCGGTAGAACTGAATACAATAATAACCAACTCACCAAATGACTTAATAACTTAAACAAACATACAACTTGTAACATGTAAGTTAATCATTCAAAATAAGTTAACACCATATTTAATGAATAAACCCAATCACTACAACATTTGGGGTCAAATTTTGATGCCAATTTGTGATGACACTACCATTTGTGCGTGATTTTTGTATTTTTTTTTCAAGTGCCCCCGATGCTGTCATAATAGCGATGATACCATCGTAATTGCGACACCCTCTTGATTATAAACCAAAAAGAAAAGAAAAAGAAAGGCTCATTTGTGATCGAGTTGTGCATGCGAGCGAAAGTAAACTATACCATTCTACTCGAAAAGAGGGATCTTGTTGTATTGAATCCAGCTAGATGTCACAACTAAAGAATCCAACAGCTCGTTCATCACACCCCTGGGCCGGTTTGAAATTCAGCTGGTTTCCTTCATGTTTAGGGTATAGCCACCACATACTCACCATTTGAGGTATGTCTTGTATTTTAGCCTATGGTTAAGAGCATATTACAGATATTAGTTAATATGATGAACATACGCCATAATGAGAATATATACTATAATCTGTAGAAACCCTAGCATAAAGAAAGTGATGCTTTGTCACGGGCAATATGCCACTGTTGTCTCACTAAAGCTTTGACCCTATCTATTTAAGGTCATATGCCAATTAATTTTACAATGGTTGGTGTCTTTTTAAATGCCTCATTGAGGGATTGAACAAACTGTCTGGAACCTGGACATTCATGATCTTATTATCAATTTCAATATATGTCTTGTATTTTAGCCTTTGGTTAAGACCATATTACATGACTAGAGGTGTATACCCTAAGATGGCCCAATTGATATTAGTCAATATGACAACATACACTATAATGAGAACATACCCTGTAATCTGTAGAAACCCTAGCATAAAGAAAGTGATGCTTTGTCACGGGCAGTATGCCACTATTGTCTCACTAAAGCTTTGACCCTATCTATTGCAAGTCAGATGCCAATGAATTTTGAAATGGTTGGTGTCTTTTTAAATGCCTCATTGAGGGATTGAAAAAACTATCTGGAACCTAGACATTCATGATCTTATTATCAATTTCAATATATACATTGAATTATATGGTTTTTCACTATAGATGCTTGAGGGTGTTAGTGTTTTTTTCTTTAATTTCTCATTGGCCTTCTATCACATTAAAGAATCAGATGTCTTCTCTAGGAGCTGAGGTCGAGTCTTTTCTAATGTTTGGGCTTGCATGTCCTATTTTGGTTTTTTACTACAAACTTTCTCTACTTTAACAGCTTGAG
>MU223571.1:1522977-1537950 GCA_018584345.1 Thuja plicata | reverse complement strand
GAGTAACCCATGTGATCTAATTGGAGTTATCTCTTTGAAGATAAATGAGTATTTAATTCATTTATTTATTAATTGTTTTCAACATGTGAGATAATTGAATTCTTTTTAATTAAGAATTGCTTTATTTCATGAAATTAAATTAATTTAATTGAAATTAATTTAATTTGGAAGAATTTAATTAGTAAGTTTAAATATTTTATTTAAACTATAGGAAATTGAGTTTAATTAATTAAATAATGGTAATTAATCAATTAAAGCTTAATTAATTAAATAAAGTTAATTATTTAATTAATTTTGGGGATTGGATTAGATGATTTGAGAAATGAATTTAGAGGAAAATAGATGTTTAATTAATGATTAAGAAACCATTAATTAATAGATGAAAATTAGTGTTTTTGATGCAAAGTCGCAAGCCTGTCCATTTTAGGGTGTCTACAGCTATAAATTCTGAAATAATTGGTTCCAATGCATTGACTAGTTTAGATAGCTTTACCTTGTTCTTTGCCACTTCTTTTTTTATTTTCTTTGTCAATTTGTAATGGTACTTCTTCTCTGCATGTTCTTATATTGCCTTTTTTTGCATCTACATTCTGTGATGTGATGGTGTCAATAAGAACTTCTAATTGATCAAGTATTGGGGCACTTTGATCAATGTTAGTGTCAAGTACAATCTATAATAGTATATCTTTTGTAGTTTCTAGTACTTGTGTGTCCTTGTGCTCATTTTTGAGCTTATCATGTATAGCTTTCCCTTTACAAAGTTCTGCATACTCTGTAAGTGACTCTGGATCCAATATCCTTGGATCACAGGCATGTATTTCTATTATCTCCTCCACGGTGACTAGATTTTTATTCATTTTCTTCTTATTCTTTGAAATAGTAGTGGAAGAACATGTATGTAGTACCATAGCAAGTTCCTTTGCTTTGTTTGATGTACTTGGTGAAGGCTTTGGAGGTGTTGTGCCTTTATCATGCTGTTTGGTGTCTACCTGTCGGTTGGTTGTAGATGTCTCTACATCAACCTTAACTTTTTCTATAGCTTTCTTTTCCTCGGTATCCTTGGAATCACCTTGTTTTTCTTCTGTAATTGTACCTTTTTGTTCATCATTTGTTATTTTATTCTCCTCAACACCCCTATCCTCGGGTATGCTTGCATCATGGTCGGGTGACTTCTACTTTTCTGAGATGATATTGATAGCTGGTATCAATAATGGCATTTGTCATGGTATATTAGTCTATGTAGAATCTGTTGCTGTGTGCTATTCCTTTCTTTGATTGGTGTTAATAGTGACATCTTCATCTATCTTTACCTCATCAAAAAGATTACTTCTAGTGATATCTATGATAGTTGTATCCTCGATTGTTTCATCTTTTGTATCCCTTAATGATTGCAAAATTTGTGGTATGTTATCCATGGCCTTGTTTTCCATTTTTGTTAGATCAACTGGATTGACATCCTTAGTGTCATTTATTAAGATGTGTTCATGGATCGGTGTTGCGTCTTTCTCTTCATTGTGAGGCTTCTCGGTCAGTGCTAATAATTTTTCAGGGCTTGTATACTCCTTAGGTGGATTGATTCTCCTCTGCAAGTATCATCACTTTCTTTTTCAAGCTCTATTAAGCATCCATGTAGTACTTTGTAGAATCCCAATTTTGCTGAGAACTTCTTTGAGTGCTTCTTCATCATTTCATCAATTTCTTCCATCTCTGAATCAGGTGGCATAATTGAAATGAGGGATCTTTCCCTTATTTATTTTTCACAATTTAGTGCATATGTCCACCTTGCTAACAACCTGTCTTGAAGTTCTTGTGGCATCATCTTATCAAACTATACTGGTACATATTTGAATGTAATCATTTCTTGAATGATCAATTTTTCTATCTTATTTTGATCCTTGGGAGATAAGGTTATCCATTGTCTAACCTTAGCATGTGATATGCCACCTACTTTGGTGATTGATGCAACAATCTCATCAATTTTCTTGGCAACTTTATCCTTTGTAGGTGGGAGTGCCTGTTCACTCTCATCCTGCATAGTGTCTTCCTTATCTTCCTTACTTTGTATTAATCTCCTTCTTCTCTTTGGATTTAATGTTTTCTCGGTTTGATTCATTCTTTTATAAGTCCTCACTTGTCCTTTCTTGACAGCTGGTGAGTTTGTAATTTTTATAGTTTGACTCCTTGTCCTTGAAGCATCATTTATCCTTGGTTTCTTTTGGGCTAGTGCATCAGAATCTATTGATTTAGATTCACTCAATTGTTTACATTCACTAATAGGTGGCTGTCCCTCGGTGTCATCTTTTTTATCAGTTTCTTCTTCATTAACTGACAACTTCTTTTCAAGTGTCTTTACCATTTTGGTCTTCTTTCTGTCTATGTTTCTAATAACTAAGCCTATTTGATTCTAGCCTGAGATTTTTCATAGGTGAAAAATCTTGGTAATGATTTTTCTATTGGTTCATTCAATAATGATTCAATAGAATTTGCGGCCTGATCTATGTTTATCTCATTATCAAGTGGTTCTAACCGTGTTGTCCTCGGTATAGCTGGTTTGATCAAAGTTGTATTGATGTCCACCATGAAACAAATATCATCTTTATATTGATCTACTAGTTGTTCAAGTATCCTCATCCTTTTTTGCATTCTATCTTTGAATCCAGTGAAATATGCATCCATAACTGATGTAAATTTGTCCCCTAGTGACTTGATAAACTCACTAATTTGAATTGTCACTAGTCAGGTAGTGTCCCAATTGACATTACCGATAGATGGGAAAAAGTCTTGAAAGTAGAAGAATATACACATGAGTAGTGAGCCAAACTTACATGAATTAGATTTTTCTTATCTAATGGTCCTTATGTTATCCTCTAGTTGCTTTAGTAGAAGCTTGGATAGATCCAATTGTAGACCCTTCTTCACAATCTTATGGGTAGTGTCAACTGCTCCGCATGCTATGTTGTTTAAGTGGTTGGATTGGAATATATTGTATCCCAATACACATGCACTGAACTTTAGTTCTTGATTCATGATGGAGTTTACCTTCAAACCTCTTCCATCCCATACTGGACCTATCATCTTTTCTATGTCGGGGCGAGGAGGATGTTTGAGTGCTTTTGCCTTGTTGGTTACTGGAAAACTGGTCACTATGTGTATTACATCCTTAGTGATATGTTTGGACTCATCGAGCCACATCTTTCGGTCATGTACCCAACTAATAGCTTTCTGGATCCACTCGATCTTGAACTCCTTTAGGAACATTAAGGCATTTGTCAGCCCTTTGACCTCAATGTGTTTATGTTCATCTTTGATGTTTTTGCCTATGCAAAGATTCTTATAATCTTTCTCAAACTTGATATCTTTGATCTCTACAATATTATAGTAGATATATGATCAGACATCCTCGACTTTCAAAACCCTAGGTGGTATATATGCTTGAGAATGCACAAGCATTGTCAGGTTGTGAAGAAACCTCGAGATAGAATTTGTACTTAGGCTCTTCACATGTAGAGTTCTTGATCAAATTAACCTTTTTATCTTTGGTATTGTTTATCTCGGAGACACGAGATGTGGTTTCCATTATTTCTATAAATTAGGGCCTTTTATTTAAACAAACTATGCACTCGGTGAGTCTTAGTTACTGACTTGATCTTCAGTAGATGCTGAAATACTGTGAATATTCTAGTGAATCACTCTGTAATTTGGTTGATATTGGTATCTCTACTTTTCACTCTTAATCACTTGGTGAACAAATGAGCTCTATGTTTCCCTTTTATAGATGATTCCCTAACTAGTGCAATTAATTTTTTACCTACTTCTTGGTGGTCGAAGATGAAGTTTCTTGAGTAACATACAAACTTTATCCTGAGTGAGAATGCGATGCTCAGTGTAAGTGTTAACTTGGTTGCACTTTTTATATGTTTACTGATGGCACTTGGTATGTAGAAAAGACTTCATTGTGTATTTACATGATTACCGACGATGCTTGGTTTACATTAACAACTTGGCTTTTATGTGTAGACTGATGATTCTTTGTATGCATTCACCGACGTGATTGGATTCATAAGTTCATAACAAGTAATACCATAGTCCATCTTTATTCATGCTAGTTTGGAATATTATCAATTTATAATGGAACTGATGTAAAATATAGCTTGGTATAGTGCAGTTGCATACTTACTTGTTCTGCTTAGGTGGGAGTGGTGATATCATTAGATCCATTGGATAAGGTATCACCAATTATATTACTCGGTCCAACATCATCTATGTTTGTATCTTTCCTCCACATTTTCTTTCTCATGTTCCTAATGTCTTCAATGGTATTTCCATTGGAAAAATTACCTGTCTCTGTCACTTGGTCTCTGTAGTCCTTTCTTAGATGACCGACCCTATGACAATGTAAGCATGCCATTTTGGGGCTAGTCCGGCTTCTAGACCTTCTTATCCATTTTCTCATGCAGTTTTCAAGTATGTGACCATATCTACCACATGTTGTGCAATTTTTGCATATGTTGTAATCCCAAACATATGAGTTACCGACTCTTATCGATTGATAGGCATTTTCTTTCTCTTTTGGCTTCCATGATTTCCTTTTCTTTTTCTCGCATTCAAGAGATGTGTGCCCATGCATTTTGAAAGTAGGACAATATTTTCCATGTAGGATTCCTTCTTTGGTTGTTTCACCTTGGATTTACATTCATATTCATTATGTCCATGCTTGTTACAGTTATAATAATTTTCTATTAATGTAGATGTGGATTTAGGAATACCTTTAGCTTTTCCACTACAAACATTTGAAGTGTGGCATGCTTTTCCAGAGTATTGCATGACTTCTTCCTTGGTCTTGCATTTTTGTAGACATATTTTTTATCATATTGATTTGATTATTCTCCATGCTTGGTATACCCTAGACCGGTATTGTTGTTGATTCTCCTTTGTCCATTCAAAAAATCATCCATTCTTTTTGAGCTTTTTTCAGGTTTCTTGATCATATCATTGTGTTGTTGTTGAATCCTTACTTCATGCTTTAGTCTCTCATTTTCTTCTCTTAGCTCACCAATAGCTTCTATTTTCCCATTGAGTTCTATATTCACTCAGTTTGCGTCATGAATCATAAGAAAAATTTGATTGGTGATCTCATGATGATGTTTAGTAAGTCTTTTTATTTTTGTCTCTCTTTTTTGTAGCTTTTTAGTGATCTTCCTCTTGTCATCAATAGCTAATATTCTTTCTTGTTCAGCTTGTCTAGCATTATTCATAACATTAATCATCCTTACCATTTATATCTCTTGATTGATTTGCAGTGTCTTTACCTTCTATGTCAGATGTTGGTTGATTTCATTCACACTTATAATGCTTCCTTCAGATGTGTTTGATGTATTTCTAGATGTAGATCCTGATGACTCAAACAAATTAGGTATCTCTTCTTTATGATAGTATTTTTCATTGGAGAAAGATGCCATAACTTTTCTTTCATCTAGTAGTTCTCTCATCTTGATTCTTTTTGCTTTGTATTGCCCATAGAAGATCTATATCTCCAGCTTCTGATTCTCAATATTTTTTTCTAGCTTATACCTTTCCATTGTATGATCTTTTCTCTTAAGAGATTTAAACTTTTCCAAATAAGAGATCTAGCTATGATACAAATTGTTATAATAATGGAATGGTGTGTAATGATAGGGTAGGGGTGAATCAGTACCCTTAAAAATTTTTATCACTTAACCTTTAATCCGTTAGTAATCAATTCCTTGCATTACCAACCATAGATGCTATTCTTATCTTTATGCATGTAATATCAAATCATAAACTTAATTTTCATGTAAAAATTCATAGAAACATTCATTAAATGTAAGTACATATGGTACAAGAATTGACCTATCATAGAAAACCAATGTTAGAAGGTAAAAACTATAGTGGGGATGAAACCCACAAAGCTTCACTATCTGTAGAATGGAAAGTGTCGGTTAAGGCTACAAGTTTGATCACTTCTTATGATCTTACCCTATTAGGAGTAACATTTTAGACTGGTTATGTATACTTGATTAAGAGATTTAGCAACACTGTTAAGTGTGCACTCGTTTAAGAGATTTACATAAGGATTGTCAAATCCACCTTCTTAAAGGATATATTCTATTTTATACACTTGTAAGAATAATGGAAAAAATAATTATTGACTTGATTATGTGAAATCTTGAATTGCTGAGTACAGATCCTTTAAGCTCACAATATGATGCATCACCTATAGTGATTGATTAATACCTTTGTTCTGCTTGGTATCCTTTAATCTTATTCTTCATAACTGATTTCATCTTTTGTTGTCCTTCTACATAAAACTCTATGTATGATCCTTAGATGTGCTCTTAGGCTACAATCATCATCACACACTTGTTCTGATTGATTACACATCTATTTATATAATTAATTAACCTAAATAGGTTTCACACTTTACAATGATAACTCTATGATCAAAGGTTCACAACTTAATGTTGATCTCCTAGTTTGAATGTTTACAATCAGTTAGACTGATTAAAACAATTACATGTGCTTTACTTGTCCCTCAAGAAATGGTTTTAAAGATAAGCTTTAAAGCTAAATATAAAACTCAAGTTTTTAATTTGACGTGTAACTCAGATCCACATTTCTCAGAATTAAAGTTGTCTCTCAGTAGATTGGTGCTCGGGTTTCTCTGTAGTCTTTCCTCGGTGATATCTCGGTAGACATTCTACTTCTCGATTTTCTCTATAGACTAAATGTCAAATTTCACTGTGAACTTCTTTGTCAAGTTCCTCTGTGAACTATGTTGTTGGTTTACACTTTAACCATTCTCTCGGTGAAAACTGGTTTCGATGTTCACTTGTACTTTAACATTTTCAATGAAATTTCTTTGTTGTTGTGTCAGGTTGCACTATAAAACTATATTTTGGTGATCATGTTACCGATGGTTCAAAAACCTATTTCCTTTGTATAATAATGGAAAAATATTATCATCAATCTCCCCCTTTGACATTAGTATCAAAAATTGATATGTGCAAAACTAAAATGTTTAGTATATATACCATGTGTTTACCTTGTCAATATGACTCCCCCTATGTGTATGCCTTGTTATAGTATATATACATTTATATATGCTTGGATTTATACATATATTACTCCCTTTCATCATTTCCTCCTTTCACCTTATCACACCAAATCATTTCCCCTCTTATCATATCAATTCCCCCTTTTTTATATTAATAAAAAAGGTGTAACACTTACAATTTTTCAAAAATGTGGGAATGGGATTGTTGAATGTCCTCCATTTTCTTCTCACATTTTTCTTTTAGGTACTCAAGGGTCATGATTTCTAAGGTGATCCTGGCATGCATATAATATATGCTTTATGTTACTGAAATTTTTGGGGTGGGAATCAATGATCTTTGCAAGGTCATATGTTGTTGCAGTAATGTGAGATTTTGTAGTAGTAGAGCCTAGATCTCGGTTACCTCATCTATGAATTTGAATTCTTACTCTTGAATCTCAAGTCTCAACCTTTTTTCTTCCATAATCTTGTCATAATGCAACTTGAAGGTATTTTCATTGGTTGTGAGACCTTGTGCACTAGCATTAAGATATGCATCTATCTTTGCAATCTTTTCTCTACTATCCTTAGTAAATTTCTCTATGGTGCATAAATTTTGAACTAAGGTTATAACTTCTGAAATAATTGGTTCCAATGTATTGAATAGTTCAGATAGATTTACCTTGTTCTTTTCCACTTCTAGGTTGATTTTCTCTATCAATTTGTATTGGTATTTCTTCTCTAGATGTTCTTATATTGCCTTCTTTACATATACATTATGTGATGTGATGGTGTCGATAAGAACTTCCAATTGATCAAGTATTTGGTCACTTTGATCAATGTCAGTGTCAGGTACAATCTAAAATAGTATATCCTTTGTAGTTTCTAGTACCTGTGTGTCCTTGTGCTCCTTTTTGAGCTTATCTTGTATAGCTTTCCTTTTATAAAGTTCTACATACTTTGTAAGTGACTCTGGATCCAATGTCCTCGGATCACATGCATGTATTTCTATTAGCTCATCCACGGTGACTAGATTTTTATTCTTTTCTTCTTATTCTTTGAAATATTAGTGGAAGAACTTGTATGTAGTACCATAGCAAGTTCCTTTACTTTGTCTAATGTACTTGGTGAAGGCTTTGGAGGTGTTGTGCCTTTATCCTTTTGCTCAGTGTCTACCTTTTGGTTGGTTGTAGATGTCTCTACATCAACCTTATCTTTTTCTATAGATTTCTCTTCCTTGCTATCCTTGGCATCACCTTGTTTTTCTTCTTCACTTATACCTTTATGTTCATCATTTACTTTTATGCTCCTCATCACCCTTATCCTCGGGTATGCTTGCTTCATGGTCGGGTGACTTCTCCTTTTCTAAGATGATATTGATAGCTGGTATCAATAATGGCATTTGTCCTGGTATATTAATCTGTGCAGCATCCATTGATGCTTCTTATTCCTTGGTTTTCTTGCCGGTTATAGTGACATCTTCATCTTTCTTTGCCTCATAAGAAAGATTACTTACAGTGATATCTATGATAATTGTATCCTTGATTGTTTCATCTTTTGTATCCCTTAATGATTGCAAAATTTGTGGTATGTCATCCATGACCTTGTTTTCCATTGATGTTAGATCAATTGGATTGACATCCTTAGCATCATTTATTAATATGTGTTCATGGCTCGGTGTTGCCTCCTTCTCTTCATTGTGAGGCTTCTTGGTCAGTGCTAATACTTTTTCGGGGCTTGTATACTCCTTAGCTGGATTGAGTCTCCTCTGCAAGTATCATCACTTTCTTTTTCAATCTCTATTAAGATTTCATGTAGTACCTTGTAGGCTCCCAATTTTACTAAGAACTTCTTTGAGTTCTTCTTCATCATTTCATCAATTTATTCCATATTTGACTCGGGTGGCATAATTGAAATGAGGGATCTTTCCCTTATTTGTCTTTCACTATTCAGTGCATATGTCCATCTTGCTGACAACCTATCTTGAGGTTCTTGTGGCATCATCTTATCAAACTATACTGGTACATATTTGAATGTAATGATGGCTTGAATGATTGATTCTTCTATCTTATTTTGATCCTTGGGAGATAAGGTTATCCATTGTTTAACCTTAGCATGTGATATGCCACCTATTTTGGTGATTGATGCAACAATCTCATCAATTGTCTTGGAAACTTTATTCTTTTCAGGTGGGAGTTCTTGTTCAATCTCATCATGCGCAGTGTCTTCCTTATCTTCCTTGCTTCAAATTAATCTCCTTCTCTTTGGTTCTAATGTTTTCCCAGTTTGAGTCTTTCTTTTATAAGTCCTCACTTGTACTTTCTCTACCGGTGGTGAGTTTGTAATTTTTGTAGTTCGATTCCTTGTCCTTGATGCATCATTTGTCCTTAATTCCTTTGGGGGTAGTGCATTAGACTCTGTTGATTCAGAGTCACTCAATTGTTTACCTTCACCGATGGGTGACTATCCCTCGGTGGCATCTTTTTGATCTATTTCTTCTTCATTAACTGACAGCTTCTTTTCAAGTGTCTTTACCATTTTGGTCTTCTTTCTGTCTATATTTTTAACAAATAAGCTTGTTGGATTTTGGCCTGAGATTCTTCATAGCTGAAAAATATTTGTAATGATTTTTCTAGTGGTTCATTCAATAATGCATCAATAGAATTTTCAGCCTGATCTATGTTTATCTCATAGTCAAGTGGTGCTAACCATGTTGTCCTTGGTACAACTGGTTTGATCAAAGTTGTATCGATGTCCAACATGAAAAAATTATCATCTTTATATTGATCTACTAGTTGTTCTGGTATCCTCATCCTTTTTCTACATTCTATATTTGAGTCTAGTGAAATATGCATCCATAACTGATGTAAAATTGTCCCCTAGTGACTTGATAAATGCACTAATTTGAATTATCACTGGTCGGGTAGTGTCCTGATTGACATTACCGATAGATGGTAAAAAGTCTTGAAAGTAGAAGCATATACACATGAGTAGTGAGCCAAACTTACATGAATTATATTTCTCTGATCTAATGGTCCTCATGTTCTCCTCTTGTTGCTTCAATAGAATCTCGAATAGATACAATTGTAGACCCTTCTTCACAATCTTATGGGCAGTGTCAACTGCTATGCATGGTATGTTGTTTAAGCAGTTGTCTTGGAATATCTTGTATCCTAATACACATGCACCGAACTTCTGTTCTTGATCAGTGATGGAGTTTACCTTTAAACCTCTGCCATCCCATAATGGACCTGTCATATTTTCTATGTCAGGGTGAGGAGGATGTTTGAGTGTTGTTTCCTTGTTGGTTACTAGAAAACAGGTCACTATGTGTATTACATCCTTAGTTATATGTTTGGGCTCGTCTAGCCACATCTTTTAGTCATCTACCTGATTAAGAACTATCTGGATCCACTCAGTCATGAACTCCTTTGAGAACATTAGGGCATTTGTCAGCCCTTTCACCTCAATGTGGTTATGTTCATCTTTGATGTTTCCATCTGTGCAAAGCTTCTTATAAGCTTCCTCAACCTTTATATCTCCAATCTCTACAATCTTACAATGGATATATGCTCGGACATCCTCGACTTTCAAAACCCTAGGTGGTATGCTTGAGAAAACACCAGCATTGTAAGGTTGTGAAGCAACCTTGAGACAAAATTTGTACTTAGGATCTTCACATGTAGAGTTCTTGATCAAATTAACCCTTTTATCTTTGGCATTCTTGATCTTAGAAATGAGAGATGTGGTTTCCATTGTTTCTAGAAATTAGGGCTTTTTATTTAAAAAAACTATGCGCTCAATGAGTCTTAGTTACTCACTTGATCTTTTGTAGATGCTGAAATACTATGAATATGCTTGTGAATCACTCTACAATCTGGTTGAGATTGGTAGCTCTTCTTTTCTCTCTTAATCACTTGGTGAATGAATGAGCTCTATATTTCCCTTTTATAGATGATGCCCTAACTAGTGCAATTAATGTTTTACCTACTTCTTTGTGGTCAAAGAAAGAGTTGCTTGGGCAACATACAATCTTTATCCTCGGTGTGAATACGATTCTCAAGGTAAGTGTCAAATTGGTTGCACTTTTCATATGTTTATCGATGGTGCTCGGTATGTAGCAAAGGCTTCATTGTCTTTTTACATGATTACCAACGTGTAAAGAGAGAAAGGGGTGATAGAGAGATTGGATATTACTTGTTTGATTTGCTTAAAGTGTATTGAGTTTCTTAACCCTACTTTACATTTAATTGAATTTTATTGATTTTATATTGTAATTATGATTAGGGAGAAGATAAGATGTTCCTCTTCTATTCCCAAATGCACGAATGGAAGATCCAATTTGATCAACCCAAGGGAAGGGCTAATGCACAAATGAGTCAACTATTTGGAAAAGAGAATAACAAGAAGGATATCTTAAATTCTGTTAATTATATGTATATATATGATATATCACAGTAATTGAAGAAATAGGAGAAATTTACTAACCTTAAAGAATTTGAGATCAAATAATTCTATTTTATGAGGTTTGTAGACTATTTCTGGGAAAACTAAAGTATGATCTGGAACCAGAATGTAGAGATGAACAAAACCCAAAAATATTTTTCCATCCCAATGTCATCTTATGAAAAAGGTCAACCTTTACCAACAAATTTCAACCCTGACCCAATAATGTCGACCTTGACCTGCACAGTCCAACAGAGAATCTGTTCGGGAAGCCTGACAAAAATCCAAAAAGGGTATCTAGATCTATGTCCAAATCTCCTATCTCGTACCTGTACCTACAAGAAAAAGAGGAATTTTTGTTGGGGGGGAGGGGTTTGCCTTAGTCAAACCATGGTTTTGGAATTAACCTCAAATATATGTAATTGAAATAACATAAAGATAAACAAAGTAAATGCACAAATTCACCTTTCTTGTAAAAGTCCTTGTGGAGGATTCAAATCCTTGAGTCCACAAGTATGTATGCACCAAATATGTATAATGTAGAATGGTAGGATGTCTTCAATTTCTTGATTTGTAGATCTCCAACACCAAGTCTTGAATGGGTTCTTGAATTTGGAATAGGCTTGGAAGAAGGTGGATGGAGAGATCACTAAATGGGCATCATGTAGCTTGAATCCTTCAATGGCCTCCAATGGATATTCTTCATTAAAATGGATGATTGCTTTAAATCTTTCTCCTTAGCTTGCTGGAATCACACTTGAAGATAGTTTGAGAATGCTTGATCATGATTTGAAGACTTAGAGAAAATGAGAGGAGAAAGCTCCCTTTTATGAAACTAGGGCACAATATTTTAAGGAAGCCGACATAGGATAATTAAATTCCCATTAAAGCCTTTACCCCTAGGAGAGGACCTATATTAAATATAATTTAGGAATCAACGCTTTAGAACTTGAAACAGCCAATCCAGAAGCAGGAAATAACTTTTGCAAAGACCGACATCTAGAAACTACAAGACCCTAAGGTTTGAACCCTAGGTCAAGGTTGAGGTCAACCTTTACCTAGGTCAGGGTCAAGGTTGACCTTGACCTAGGTCAGGGTCAAGGTCAACATAGACCCAAAATGTCGACCCTGACCTTGAAGTCTAAAATCTCAGGTCTGCACTCCAGAATGTAGAAATCAGGCTTGAAAGAAGTGGAAAGAGGGGCAGAGCAAAGGGAAATCCAGGTCTAGATTAGGAACCCATTCAAGGTGCTTGATATGACCCCAAACCACTTACTTGAAAGGCTAAACAAGTCTACAATGGAAGTGCTTCCATTTTCTAACTATACATTTAGCCCCCACTTTAGCAAGAGTATGAGCTCAACACAAACTCTTGGTAAATGAGAACATACAAAAAAGACAATCTTATTGGAATCAAAAGGGATAAAGAAATCCTTAAGCCCCCAAGAGACTTAATTCTTTATCAACCCTAAGATCATGATCAGAGAGACATCACTTAGTTAAGAAGAGAGAGAAAGGGTGTGATTATCTTGCCCAATGAGAACTTATGTCCCATAGTGAACCATACAAAAGCATAACTGGAAAGATGGAGTTGAACTGCCTAGTGAATGTGGCTACTCACTAGTCAACCCATCAGAGAGATCTGTTCTTAAAGGGATCAAAACATTGTAATTTGAAAACTAGTGGGATCAGGATATCCGTGTAAATTTAAAATTGAGGGATCAAGAGATCCTAAAAAGTAAAAATGACCATGCTTTAAGGATTAGTTTTTAATCCATAAAGGGAAAAGTTTTAAATCTTGAAAACTATTTTGAATGTGCGTCTGTGAAAAAGTGAGTAGAGTGTATGCCCCCATGTTAAATTCATTGCTAACACTTTAACAGGAGCAATGACTTTAACGAAAACATAAAAAATCTATGAATTACGTTTCTACTGCGAGATGTCCCCAAAGGAAGACAAATCAAGGGAAATAAAACATAAACATATGTCATGCCCAGAATTTTGCTCCCAAAAATTCAACAACTTTTTTTTGAAAGGTGAAATTCAATAGTAATATTATCAACAAAAGGATCTAAGGGGAATCATGACTAAGCGTCAACCTCCCTTAACCCTAGGAGTCTTCTAAAATTTTTAGATGCACAAGGTGATATTATTTAATTTTTTTTGAGTCGTCCCAATTCTTGATTAACAGAGTTTGATGATGTGGAGAAAGAGAGAGAGATACTCCCTGTTCTTCGTCTCCAGGGTCATTCGAAAGATTGGTTATGTTATTGACTAAATGAACTCTGTGGTTAATTAACCCTCTAGGTAAGGGCACTCCCAAAATATTATTTTTATAATAGTCAGTATACTGGCTAGACATATTGACCACATAAAAATAACATTAAGAGCTTCTGAGATTTATTTAAAAATTATAATTTGGTTCACCCCCATAATAATAATATTCAATTAAATCATTAAATTATGGTTTTTAATTAATGGCTAGGATAAAACTGGCCCTGAAGGGAAATCTTATAATCTTGAAAGTTAAGGCTGGATACTCGAGACAAGGGCTTTGATAAAATTTAGGAACGAAATTTAAATTTTTCCAATAGTTCTTTAAGATGTTTAATAAAATAAATTCTTAGGTTACCAATTTCACTATATAATAAGGAGGTATAATAAATTGTCTGTTATGTTCACTTATACCCTACTGGTAAATATTTACCTAAAGTGACAGTACGTAGAGGAAACAACTTATCAAATTTCTAATATTAAATATCCATATGATTAAGAAGCATGTAATGAAATTTTATTATATTCCCACAAATACTTAACAAGTAATAAATATAATTATACTTTTCACATCTTCATCATTTAATTCATCTCATAAAGCAATAGGATGTCTTTCCCTTAAATCATTATAAAACTGAACCTAAATTTTACTATAGCAATAAACATATAATTAAAAAAAAATACCTTAAAGGAAGTTTTCAAATAAATCCCTTTTTCCCTCTCTTTTGAAATCCCTAACCCTAATTCAAAATTAGGGTTAGGTTCAAATAAGTGGGAGGTAAAAAGTTCATTATTCTTTTGTATTTCCTTTCTACATCATTTCCTCCAAACCCTAGTATTCTCTTCCTTTTTTTTTTTTTGATATTGCAGGTCTGAATTCAACAATGGGGGGATGGGTGGTTATGCAAGATTTCTTATATATATGTATATTCACATATATATATATATAGTATGTATATATATATGTTAATATTTATATATATATTTTATTTTAAATAACAAACCCTAAAAAAATGAAATCATAAGTCGCAGGGGAGCCGACAAAACTCATGGCGGTAGCGTATTCCTTATTTTCCGCAGGAGGCGGCCGAGAATTTTTTTTTTTTGCAGTCGATAATATATAGCAGTGGGGAGGAGGAGGCCACCACTCCACCAGCGGTCGTCCCCTCATGGCTGACACAGTCGGCGGTGCTACTGCC
>MU223571.1:1482751-1511483 GCA_018584345.1 Thuja plicata | reverse complement strand
AATATAAGGACATCATCAATATACTAAGTTATTACTAAAGATCACAAGATTACATAATTCTCATTTTAAGCATTTATCATAAGGTAAAATTCACATTGCAATAAATTGAAATTCAACATTTAAATGAATTATATCCAAATCTCATCAATAACTATAACATAATCATAATGAGTTTCTAAATCAATACTCTCAGAATAAAGGCTCATAATAGAAAACATAATATAGTCCATAAGGTGCATCATAAAGCATCATGTGTTCATACATCCAAAATAATCAAATCCATGGCATAAAGCCTATAGTCCATAATATCTATAGTGCATCAAAAGCAAAGTATCATATGCTAAATCTATCATAAGAAGAAAACTAGAAAACTACGATGGGGTTCGGGGTGAGGCCTCACAACATACATAAGAACACAAGAGGGATCTACCTAATGTGGGGTCAGTATGATCATAAGATAACATGTACATAGAAATATAATATTACTACAAATGAATTGACATCATTCCACAAAGAACATAGAACTACAATCACAAAGGAGGAAAGAAAACTTAAGAGTTACGAAAAAGAATCTTTTCAGACCATGACATGGAGACCAAAAATAATTAGTGCTACCATGTCACAGATCCAAGTAGATTATACAAGGAAAATAGTTACAAACAACAGCACAAGTACAACATATAGAAGAATATAGATACATATAGAAGAATTGTATGACAAGTTTGATTCCTTTATCACCTTGCACCAACAAAGTAACAAGGGTCATATAATAGAGTCTAACAAACATTTAAAAACATATTACGGGAGAAGCACATTACAACATACAAACACAAAAAGGGCTTCCATAAAGGATGAGCCAATCAAGCATGTTGTTAACCCTCCCCATCTTTTTTGATGTTATTTATGGAAGGTGGGAAACTCACAAGATTGACTATATCCAACACAGTAGGGATGATAGCCAGTTCCAAAAAAGGATCCTCTTGAGAATCACAATGGTCGATACTAGGTGTAATTGTTAATTGAGTTGAAAGCATATAAGGTAAATCATTATCAAGGTCAATGGTCTCATATTCATCACTAAGATCAATAGGATCATTGAGAGTATCCTCCTCATCAAGGTTGATTGAAATAGGATCCAAGATGCAAATAGGATCATCATACTCATTCATCTTAACATCATTATGAATATTAACATCTAACACATTAGGCATGGGTTGGTTAAAAGTAGGTAATGAGTTTCAAATAACAGAAGCATGGGCTTTAGCATTAAATCTACACTTCTTATGATGTTCATTAGTAGATTTGTTACATTTAGCTTTGGTTGGTATATTTTGAGAACTAGGAGGAATGACAACAGGTTCCTTCACAGGTTATGTAGGAGGATTCTCAATAGGTTTCAATGAAATAGTAGAAGTTTGATCAATATTATTAGCAGCAATGGATAAAGGAGGTATTGCAGGAGTAGGCAAAAGACCATGATTGGAGTCAATCTGAGGCATACTTAACCCAGCAATTTTGTGATGTTTGTAAGCTTGCTATGAGTGAAAGAGATGATCAGCGAAAGGAGGACAAGAATTAGGTAATGAAGGCCAAAAGAAATCAAGAATATCACAATCTCTAGTCCTAGAAGGTTGATACAAACTATGATTAATTATTTTGACTTCTCCATTATGAGTGAACTTAAGACATTTATGAATGGGAGAAGCAATAGAATGCATAGCAGTTATCCAAGGTAAACCAAATTTGATTTGAAATTGATCAAAACTAGGAATAATGATGAAGGTAGTATCTACAATCTTACCACAAAGTTCAACAGGTAAGTTAATAGAACCAAGTGCAGGATAAAGAAAGCCATTACAAGTTTGGATCCATGCATCAGATGAATCATAAAAATCACATTGTAAGCCTTTCATAAAAATATTTTCTTCACTAATGACATTTATTAAAGATGTGGGATCAACTAGATAACCACGAGTAGGTATCTTAGCAATCCTAGCATAGATATAAAGGGGACCATCGGGAGCTTTAATCATTTCAGAATCATCAAAGGTAATTAAAAGTTCCCTCGGTCGCTTATCCTTACTTTGTTTTTGAGTTTTAGGTGGAATTGGAAGTTGAAGTGGAGGTGAAGTATCTTGAACCATAATTTGAGGTGGCACAACACTCTCCACATGATTAACAATGTGATTAAGATCATCCATCTTTGAATCATAAACACTGTCTACAGAAGATGGTTGAGCTATAGTATTAGTATCATGTGTAGGTAAAGGATTCATATATATTTGAAGGTTTTGATTAGGAGGAGAAACAGATTTACTCCTATTACCATCAAAATTATCAATAGGCAAAGCTTTAGAATCAGTCAAGTCTTGAGTATTTTTCTTTAGAGAGTAACATTTTTCAGTATCAGGGCCATTCTGGTAATGGTATTGGCAGAAAGCTTTAGAATCAAAGGATTTTGAAGCTATCATGGTGGGAAGAAGAGGTCGAATAGGAGGCAAGGTAATCATACTAGCACTTAACAACCTACTCATTATAGAATGCAAAGTTTCAGATAGAGGAGTAAACATACGATTCATACGGAAAGCAATGGATGTAGAAGCACTATTGGATGTAGCCGCAACTTGATCAACAACCACATTCATCTATTTATTAATCTTGACATAGTTTTTAGGTTTTTGAAACTTATTAGGATTAGGAGCATTGTCACTCTTATCAACTGGAATATGAGCCATTGGAGTGTTGCTCTCAAATTGACTCACTTGCAATTAATAATGGTGAAGTGCTACACACAATTGTTGAAAGGAGGTAAATTTAGTAAGCATAATCTTATCTCTAATATCCTTTTGTAAATTTGAAATAAACATATGTTGAATATCAATATCAGGAATAGGATAAGAAATTTGAGCATGCAAATGCTGAAATCTACCGATAAAATCAGTTAATTTTTCCTTAGTGTTTTGTTTATAATGCATTAAATCAGATAAGGACACTTGTGGTCCAATGTTATTTTGAAATTTTTGGATGAAGGAATTAGCAAGTTTGGGAAAAGAATCAATGGAATAAGGAGGTAAGGAACAATACCATTATAAAGCCTTATCTCGAAAGGTTCTAGCAAACAATTTAGCTAAAATCCTATGATCATGAGCATAATCACTACAAAGGATTTGAAATGTTTTAACATGAGTAATAGGATCACTCTTACCATTATAATTATCAAGACGAGGCATATTGTCTTGCTAACGGATAATAGTGTGTATGATGTCTAGGGATAAAGGACTACCCATGTCACATGTAGGAATGCTAAATTTGGATTGAGTTAAAGATGCAAGTTGTTGATGTAAAGATGACACAGTTTGAGCCAAACTAATAATTGTAGAATCATTAGAGGAAATAGGTGGCATAGCAATATTATGAACACTAGGAAAAGTGTAAGAAGCAGAATGAATAGAAGACACAACCGGTGGAACATTAGGGACCATAGTTGGAAGAGGATTAGTATAAGTAAAAGGCACACTATGATATGAAGGTTGTGAGGTAGGTAAAGATACCAGTGGAACACTCACAGGGATAGGTACACTTGGGAGAGAAGTTGTTATAAAAGGAGGAGTGTAAGTAGGAATACTAGGTAGATGAACATAAGAAGGTCCTACACTAGTGACAATAGGTGTGAATCCTAACTCTTGAGACTCTTGAGCTAAAGGTTTAACATTCAAATTCACAAGATGAGTAATACTATGCAAGAAATTAATACCTTGATCATTATCACGAAGGAATTTATTAAGAGCCTCTATAGCTTGGATAAAATATTGATTATGGTTTTCTTGGATAAGCCAATTTCCCATTTTATCAAGTTTGGTTGAAAGGTTTTGCACTTGGTTAGGAGGAACTCTTAAAGTGTCATCTTCATCATGAGATGAGTGAGAAGAGTTATGCTCCATAGAAGGATTGGAATCATGAGTTATCAAATTATCATTCAAGATCCTAAGGAAAGGAGAGGAAGAGTCAGGATCAAAGGAACCCATAAGTCTACATCTTCTTCTAACCAGGATACTATAAGTAGGACTAGAGGTAGTAAAGATCATACACCAATACAATGCAAATTAACTAACACAAAATGTCGATCTATTGAACTTAAATGTAATTTGAAAGAACATGCAAGATCTAACATAAACAATGTAAATCTAACACCAAAAAGAAAGAGTTTTCTATTGTGGGTTCACCAAAATGTAAAGAGAGAAAGGGGGATAAAGAGATTGGATATTAATTGTTGTTTGATTTTCTTAAAGTGCATTGAGTTCCTTAACCCTACTTTACATTTAATTGAATTTGATTGATTGTATATTATAATTGTGATTAGCGAGAAGATAAGATGTTCCTCTTCTATTCCCATATGCACAAATGGAAGATCCAAGTTGATCAACCAAAGGGTAGGGCTAATGCACAAATGAATCAAATATTTGGAAAAGAGAATAACAAAAAGGATATCTTAAATTCTATTAATTATATGTATAGATATTATATATGATAGTAATTGAAAAAATAGGAGAAATGTACTAACCTTAAAGAATTGCAAATCAAAGAATTCTATTTTCTGAGGTCTGTAGACTATTTCTAGAAAAACTAAAGTATGATCCCAAACCGGAACATAGAGACAAACAAAACCCAGAAATATTTTTCCATTTTGATGTCATCTTAGGAAAAAGGTTGATCTTGACCCACAAATCTCAACCCTGACCCAATAATGTCGACCTTGACCTGCACGGGTCCAATAGAGAATCTGTTCACGGAGCCTAATAGAAAGCCAAAAAGGGTATCTAGATCTGTGTCCAAATCTACAGTCCCGAACCTGTACCTACAAGAAAAAGAGGATTGTTTTTTTGGGGGGGGAGGGGTTTGCCTTATTCAAACCCCAGTTTTGGAATTAACCTCAAATATATGTAATTGAAATTGCATAAAGATAAACAAAGTAAATGCATGAATTTACCTTGCTTGTAAAAGTCCTTTTGGAGGATTCGAATCCTTGAGTCCACAAGTATATATGCACCAAATATGTAGAATGTAGAATGGTAGGATGTCTTCAATCTCTTACTTTGTAGATCTCCAACACCAAGTCTTGAATGGGTTCTTGAATTTGGAATAGGCTTGGAAGAAGGTGGATGGAGAGATCACTAAAAGGGCATCATGTAGCTTGAATCCTTCAATGGCCTCAAATGGGTCTCCTTCATGAAAATGGATGCTTGAATGGATGAATTCTTACTTGAAATATTTCTCCTTAGATTTCTTTAATCACACCTGAAGATAGTTTGAGAATTCTTGATCACGATTAGAAGACTTTTCTCACTTTTGAAGACTTAGAGAAAATGAGACGAGAAAGCTCCCTTTTATATGAAACTAGGGCACAATCTTCTAAGGAGGCCAACATAGGATAATTAAATTTCCATTAAAGCCTTTACCCCTAGGAGAGGACCTATATTAAATATAATTTAGGAATCGATGCTTTGGACCCTGAAATAGCCAACCCGGAAGCGGGAAATAACTTTTGCAAAGACCGACATCTAGAAACTGCAAGACGCTGAGGTTTGAACCCTTGGTCATGGTCAAGGTCAACCTTGACCTAGGTCAGGGTCAAGGTTGACCTTGACTTAGTTCAAGATCGAGGTCGACATAGACCCAAAAGGTCAACCCTGACCTTGAAGTCTAGAATCTCAGGTTTGCACTGCAGAATGTAGAAATTAGGCTGGAAAGAAGTGAAAAGATGGGCAGAACAGGGGGAAAGCCAGGTCTAGATCAAGAACCCATTCGAGGTTCTTGATATGACCAAAACCACTTACTCAGAAGGCTAAACAAGTCTACAATGGAAGTGCTTCCATTTTCTGACTATACATGACAATGCTCAGTTTACATTAACAACTTGGATTTTATGTGTAGATTGACGATTCTCGGTATGCATTAACTGACGTGATTAGATTAATAACTTTATAACAATTAATACCATATTGCATCTTTATTCATGCTACTTTGGAATATTATCAATTTATAATGGAACTGATGTAAAATATAGCTTGGTATAGTGCAGTTCCATGCTTACTTGTTCTGCTTAGGTGGGGGTGGTGATATCACCAGATCCATTAGATAAGGTATCACCAATTGTATTTCTTGGTCCAGCATCATCTATTTTTGTAGCTTTCCTCCACATTTTGTTTCTCATCTTCCTTATGTCTTCAATGGTATTTCCATTTGAAAAAGTGTTTGTCTTTGTCACTCGGTCTGTACAATCCTTCCTTAGATGACCGACCCTATGACAATGTAAGCATGCCATTCCAGGGCTAGTCTAGTTTCTAGACCTTCTTATCCATTTCCTCATGTAGTATTCAGCTATGTAACTATATCTACCACATGTTGTGCAATTTGTAATCCCAAACATATGAGTTACCGACTCTTATCGATTAATAGGAATTTTCTTTCTCTTTTGGCTTCCATGCTTTCCTTTTCTTTTTCCCACATTAAAGAGATGTGTGCCCATGCATTTTGCAAGTAGGAAAATATTTTCCATGTAGGATTCCTTCTTTGGTTGTTTCACCTTGGATTTACATTCATATTCATTATGTCCATGCTTGTTATAGTTATAATAATTTTCTATTAATATAGATGTGGATTTAGGAATACCTTTAGCTTTTCTCCTACAAACATTCAAACTGTGGCATGGTTTTCCACAGTGATTGCATGACTGATCCTTGGTCTTGCAATTTTATAGAGATATTTTTTATCAGATTGATTTGATGATTCTCCATGCTCAGTATACCCTAGATCGGTATTGTTGTTGATTCTGCTTTGTCCATTCAAAAAATCATCCATTCTTTTTGAGCTTTTCTCAACTTTCTTGATCATATCATTGTGTTGTTGTTGAATCCTTACTTCATGCTTTAGTGTCTCATTTTCTTCTTTTAGCTCACAAATAGCTTCTATTTTCCCATTGAGTTATGTGTTCACTCAGTTTACCTCATGAATCATTGGTGATCTCATGATGATTTTTAGTAAGTCTTTGTATTTTTGTCTCTCTTTCTTGTATCTTTTTAGTGATCTTCCTCCTATCATCAATAGCTAATATTCTTTCTTTTTCATCTTGTCTAGCATTATTCATAACATTAATCATCCTTACCATCTATGTCTCTTGACCAATTTGTAGTATATTTACCTCCTCTATCAGATGTTGATTGATTTCATTCAGACTTGTAATGCTTCCTTCAGATGTGTTTGATGTATTTCTAGATGTAGATCTTGATAACTCAAACAAATTAGGTATCTCTTCTTCATGATAGCCTTTTTCATTGGAGAAAGATGCCATAACTTTAATTTCATCTATTAGTTCTCTCGTCTTGATTCTTGTTGCTTTGAATTGCTCATAGAAGATTTGTATCTGCAGCTTCTGATTCTTAATATTCTTGTTTAGCTTATAGCTTTCCATTGTATGATCTTTTCTCTTAAGAGATTTAAAATTTTCCAAATAAGAGATCTAGCTATGATACAAATTGTTTTAATAATGGAATGGTGTGTAATAAGAGGGGAGGGTTGAATCAGTACCCTTAAAACTTTTTATCAATTAACCTTTAATCCTTTAGTAATCAATTCCTTGCATTACTGACCATAGATGCTATTCTTATCTTTATGCATGTAATATCAAATCTTAAATTTAATTTGCATGTAAACATTTATATAAACATTCATGAAATGTAAGTACACATGACACAAGAATTCATAATGCAGAAAGCCCCTGTTAGAAGGTAAAAAATGTGGTGGAGATGAAACCCACAAAGCTTCACTATCTAAAGAATGGAAGGTGTCAGTTAAGTATACAATTTTGATCACTTCTGATGATCTTACCCTGTTAGGAGTAGCATTTTAGACTAGTTAGGTCTACTCGATTAAGATATTTAGCAACACTATTAAGCGTGCACTCAGTTAAGATATTTACGTAAGGGTTGTCAAATCCACCTTCTTAAATGATTTCTTCTATTTGCTACACTTGTTACAATGCATTAAAAAATACTTAGTGACCTGATTATGTGAAATCTTGAATTGTTGAGAATAGATCGTTTAAGTTCACAATATGATATATCTCCTATAGTGATTGATTAATACCTTTGGTCTGCTCGGTAGCCTTGAATCTTGTTCTTCATAACTGATTTCATATTTTGTTTTCCTTCTGCATAAAACTCTTTGTCTAATCCTTAGATGTGCTCTTCAACTATAATCATCATCACACACTTGTTCTGATTGATTACACATCTATTTGTTAGATTTGATGGGAAGTAGTACTGAGAGGGGAGGGATGAATTAGTACCTCTAAAACATTTAACTCTTTTCACCATTCATCTTTAGTAATCATTCATTACTGTATTATCGACCATTACTGTTGTTCTTTCTTATGCATGTAACATTAATTCATAATATTTAATTATTTTCCACATTCATTGAAGAATTCATTAAAGTAATAAACACATAACACAAGATATGAGATCGTAGAAAACTCCTGTTAGGAAGTAAAAACTGTGGTGGGAAGGCACCCACAAAACTTCACTATCTGCAAATGGAAGGGAGTTAATAAAGGATTACAATTGGTCACTTCTGATGATCTACCCTATTAGGAGTATTAAACAAGAGATAAGTTAAGATATACTCTGTTAAGAGCTTTAGCAACACTGATTTAAGTGTGCACACGGTTAAGAGATTTACAATAGTATTGTTAAGTCCACCTTTCTTGAAAGTATTTCTTAAGTGTACTTAACTTGTTAGAATGAGTACATATGATTGACCTAACTATATGCAATCTAAAATTTCTTATCACAGATCCATTAAAGCTCTCATAATATAAATATCACCTATAGTGATTGATTAATACCTTTCTCTGCTTGTCGGTAGCCTATGCTCTATTCTTGAAAACTAAATTGATCTCTTTCTGTCCTTCTACATGAAATCTCTTGTCTGGTCTTTAGATGCTCTCCGTGGCTACTATCACTATCAAACAACGACATGTTCACAATAGATTAAGCATCTATTTATAAAAGTATTTGACCTATTCTAGAATCACGCATTACAAAGTTAACTCTTAGATCTAAGGTTTACAACTTGACCTTGATCTTTAGTTTTGCATGTTTTAAGTTGGTAAAACTAATTTAAAAAATAATAATTACATTTCTTCTTCCATACACAATGGATTTAAAAAAAAATAAAGAAGATATATATACAACTTCAATGATTTATCTGACTTGGAAACTCAAATCCACTTTTTGCGGGATGTAACTAACTTTCGGTTCTTGGTCGTTGGGTTGAACTGAAAGTCTGTCGACATTGCTTTATTGAACTTATTGTTGGGTTCCTTTCATCTGTTGGGTTCCTCTCTTTTTTGTTTTTTCAGGTTTCATTGTTGTTACTCGTCGGGTTCCTTTATCCTTTTTGTCATCGGCTAACACTAAATAGTGTTTGTCAGGATGCTTTGAAATTGGCAGTTTCTGTTAACATTGGCATTGGGTAGTGTTGTGCCTTGTCTATTAGTGTAGTATAAATCGATGGTGTAGATCATGTTTTTCCTTGTATATACTAATGGTAAAATATAATGCCTTCAATCTCCCCCTTTGACATTAGAATCAAAAAATTGATATGTGCATAATACTAAAGTGTTTAGTATGTACACCATGTCTATATCATTATCATTATATGACTCCCCCTAACTGTATGCATCGGTATAGTATAAGTATATGTACATGTATACTTGCCTATGTACTATACATTCCCTATTATTTACTCTTTCAAATGTTTGATTGTAAATTCATATAAATTCCCCTTTTATACTAATTGAATTGTATGTACATATCACTTCCCCCTTTATTTAATACTCACAACAAAAATGTACAACTTATAAGATGCCAAAAATGTAACAAAATGTGTAACTTACAATGTGTCAAGAATATGTGAATGGTTTTTCTTGATGTCTTTGAGAAATTTTTCAGATTTTTCTTTTAGGAGTTCTAGTGCCATGTGCTCTAGCTCTATTCTTGCATGCATATCATAAATGTTGTCTAGGAAAAACATTACTGGGGTGGAAATTAGTGTGTTTGCCTCTGTCACATGTTGTTTCAGTAGTGAAAGTGTCGATAAGAGTTGAACTTGAAGCTCATTTACCTCATCTCTGTACTTCATCTCTGCAATCTGAATGTTTTGTCTCAATTTTTGAGCCTGTTTGAATTTCTCATTGTGCAATTTTATTTCTGCTTCATTATTCGTGAGACTCTGTGCACTTGTCTTAAGATGAACATCAATCTGTGCTATCTTGTTGATATACTTTTGAGTGAGTTGATCAAGCATGCATAATTTCTATATTAAGGTTAAAGCTTCTGAGATTATTGGATCTATTGTGCTAACCAATTCAGAAAGTTTTACCTTTTGCAATTCCACTTCTTGGCTTACCTTCTCAGCTAACTTGAACTGATATTTCTGTTCAAGGCTTTCTTGCATAGATTTCTCAGCATTAATTTTCTGAGAGGTTATTTCATCTGTGAGAACCACTAGTTGAACAAGCATTGGGGCTATTTGATCAATATCTATATCCGATACAATTTGTTGAATTATTCCTCTTTCTACTTCAAGTACCTTTGCCTCTTTTGGGGCTTTTGTCAATTTTTCTTGTATTTATTTTCTCTCACAAAGTTTTGCATACTTTGTTGATTCACTTGGATCCAATGTCCTTGGATCACAAACTGGAATATTAATGACTTCATCTAGAGTTACTAGATTCTTATTCTTTCTCTTCTTCCTCTTTGAGACTTGTAGGGATGCAGATGTATGAACTACCATTCCTAGTTCATTTGTTTTCTCTGAAGTGCTTGGTGAAGGCTGTGTTGATGATGCTTCTTGTGTTTTCTTCTTGGGGTGAACCTAACAGTTTTGTGAAGACATCTCTCCATCAACCTTGGGTGACTCTGTAGATTTTCCTTCTATTTTCTTCTCCAACTCATCTTTGTGTGCTTCTTCACCTTTTTCTTTCTATGTGTCCTCTTCTACCTTTTGTGTTTCCTCTTTATTTTGATCAGCAGTCTTATCTTTCTGATCATTGGTTGCATCTTACTCTGTATTTGTGTCCTTTGTATTATCTATTGTGCCTTTTGCTTCAACATCACCCTTGTCCTTGGGTGTGCTTGTGTCCTCTACAGTAGATCCATCATAACCCTCTAGTATATTGATTTCCTTCATTAGTACAGGCATATTGGTTTGAGTGATAGCTTGGGCTGTATCTAAAATGGTGTCCTTCTTGTCAGTTTGGTCCATTTGACTAGTGACATTCTCATCTTTTTGAATTTTCTCTACAGGGTCTAGTTCTATTGTGTCCATGACTGAAGTGTCCTGCCATGTCTCATCAGCAACATTCATTTCTTTTTCCTTTGATGTCTTCAATTCTTGTTTCCTTTTGTGATCCTTAAGTGATATGAATATGACATCATCTTTATTCTTTGGATCTTTATCAGAGTCATAATTGGTGATGTCTTGAATGTCAAGATCATCTATTGCCTTGTCCAAATCTATTGGCTCCATATCTTCAACATTGTCCAAAGCTATGTGCTGAGGATTTTCCTTTTCTTTCTATTCCTCTCTATGAGGTGTGTCGGTGAGAAGTAATTCTTTCTCACCACTTTTTGACTCTGCTACCAAATCTAGGAGTTGTCTCCATTTAGTCTCAGTCATTGTAGCCAGATCTATGAATTTATCCTCTAGTAGTTTGTAAGCCCTTATTTTGGCTACAAATTTTCCTGAGTTCTTCTTCATAATTTCTTTGATTTCTTCAACCTTAGATTTGGGAGGCATTAGTTTGACAAGTACCCTCTCCCTTGCTTCTCTCTCTATTTGTAGAGCATATGACCATTGTTGATATGATATTTTACCCAGCTCTTTAGGTATTTGATTGAAAAATTCAGCTAGTACAAATTTGTACTTGACCATTGCCCTTATTATGGAATCTTGTATCTTATTCTGGTCTTCTAGTTTGAGTGTATCCCATTGTTTGATTTTCTTGTCAGACATGGTGCCAGATGCAGCAATTGATTCATCTACCTCATCAATAGTTTGATTTGTGTAATTCTTCTTTGTTATATCAGGCTTATCATATTTTGTGTCTTCTATGTTAGCCTTTGTCCTAACCAATCATTTTCTCCTTTTTATAGGTGTTGTCTTCACAATTTTCTTCTTTTTTTTTTGCTAGCTACTTCCTCCTATAGGTTCTTACTTGACCCTTCTTAAGAGGTGTAGTGTCGGTCTTAGTTGTTTGACTCCTTGTCCTTCGCTTCTTTGTAGGAGGTGGAGGTGTATCACATTTAGTAGCCTCAAAATCTATTTTTGTTCATCTTGTCCTTCACCCATGATACCATGTTCATCAGTTTCCTCTAGTTGTTCTTGTTCCTCCTAAGTAACTGATAGAATATTCTTAAGATTCTTGACCATCTTATCCTTCTTATTGACAGTTTTCTTGATTTCTAGGCCTCTTTTTATCTTTGATCTGGCCTCTTCATAGGTTTCAAACCTTGGTTGTTTGTTGTTAATGGGCTCATTGATCAATGCATCAATAGCATTGGTTGCCTGATCTATATTGATTTCATAATCAAGTGGGGCTAACCAAGCTTTCCTTGGTACAGCCGGTTTTAGGTGGGTGAATTCTATATCCACCATAAAACATATTTCATCCCTATGTTTTTCTATTACTTGTTCAGGGATCCTTGTTCTCTCCATCATCTTTTCCTTGAATTCAAGGAAGTATGTGTAATACCCCAAAATTGGCACCTTACAATTCTAATCAATTTTGGTACATTTCTTCAAATGCTCATCATCGAAGTCCTATTGTACTAGGCAAATTCTCCTTCCTGATTGTCTTTAATTGACTTAGTCTCAAATGCAGAAAACTTAAATTTGCATAAATCTTACACTATATTTAATTCCTAAATTTTCAAGATTTATTAGCTAAAAATCCCTATGATTAATTAATTTAATTCTAAAGTCCTAAGTACTTTTAAATTAAATTAATCCCACCCCCTTTAGCTAATACACATCAAGGAAATTAAATATTATTTGCTTATTTGAATGGATTATCCTCACTTGAATTTAATAATTCAAACAATGTGAAAAGCCACCCATGCGGCAATAATTCATTTATTTAATTAAATAATTCCTTCATTTTTGCCTCACCTTCCTCCATGAAGATGAAGAGTCAGTTGTTTCTTCCCAAGAAACTCTTCATCCTCTCTTTAGGATTTTCTATATTATGGGCCTTTTTTCCTTCATTTAGGAGGGCAAATTTTAGGGTACCAAAGCTATAGTGAATTATTGTCTCAATTCTCTTATATTTCCAAGATTTCATTGAATATTTAGTGTAATTTAATTTAGCTTAATGGAATTTTTATCTCAATTTAGTTTGCTTACTATCAAGTAGCTTAATTCTGTTATCTCTTTCAATTTTTTTAGCTTAAAATCTGCATCTTCATTCCTAGATTACAATTGCATCTCTCATATAGAATAAATTTCATTTCAAGTGTCAAAGCTTTCAAATCCTCCATTTTAGCAATGGTCTATGGTTGTTGGCTCTCATTCTGAGAGTAATTAAACACCCCAACTAAATAGGAGGCAATAGGTCGATTCGATCGATATCGTGGAATGAGCAATTCATGTTCATTTTTTTGATTCAATGATTAATCAATGACTATGTTGTGTTGTGGCTGATTTAGAGGTCAACATTTAGACACATACATTTTGGCACCCACCATGGGGCAGAAAATTGATTTTTGACCTCACTCTCAAAACTTTTCAGACAAAATTTTGTTCTCTATCGTATGTCCGTACTTTTCTATGTTCAGAATTATCGCATGAGAATTTTGAGCGTACCATGCAAAGTTATGCCTTTAGTAGAAATATCTCATGGGAAAAATCACTTTCTCATGCCAGTTGTTGCATTTCCTCATGTGAAGCCTTGTACTTCCTCGTGCGAGACTTGGTGAGTCTCTGGAATTTAACAATTTCTACAATTACTATTACTATTTTCCTGATTATTTTCACATGCTGCTATTTTTATATCTCTGATTTCTCTGACAGCATAACAATTGGTTGCAGGTCACTTGATGAAGACATAAACTTGCTATCAGTTTTCTTGCAGAACAGTTGTCGAAGATCATTTTAAAACATTGTGCTTGTTTATTGCTTTCATCACATAGTATAATTAGGGCCTTGGTAAAATTTCTTGGGAATTTTGATAGCAAAATAGGGGAATAAGCTCTTCATTACATGGAAGTGATACCCATGGATGAATCTAAGACCCATACATTGCTAACATGATGGAGACCTAAGGAAGCAAGGAAAGGTAACAAATCTTGAGCACATTTGCTTGTTAGGGTATTATGCTCTTCTCTCTTTGAGAGAATCAGAAAACTGAAAGCTTGTGAATTGGTTGGAGGAGAGTTAGCTCGGTGATGAATATGTCTTGTGTGTTTGGGTAAAGTGAAGAGGTAGAGAAGTATGCTCTTCTCTCTTTGAGAGAATCAGAAAATATGACCCTTGACTCTGAGCCAAGTTTTTTGTCACCTTTAGAGGGCCTGCTAGAAGTTGAACCTCCGGGAAGGACCCAAGTGAGTACACACCTATTTCCGGTGATTCCACCTCACTATAATAAAGTATACTTTTTCAAGTCCAAAGACTCCAAATCCATGGTAACTTCTTTCTCATGATTCTGACTATCATCTTGAGAAAACCTTATCTGTTGTACTGAGCGGTGCCACTCCTAGCCCTGCTTGCGGAGGTGTATGACTTTCAAGTGTTTGTGTGGCTGTGAGGCCCCAACCCTATATCAAGGACACAAAAGGTTATTGTGAATGGAAGCCCACTAAAAAATTTCTTAGTTAGTATCCTACCTGGATCACCTCCAAAAGAAGATGTAATCTTTTCATAGGGAGCGGGAAAAATATCTCCTCTAGATTCTCAACATAGGTATGCACCTGGACACTTGAAGTGGTATATGACACTAGCCCTTGCTTTAAGGGTAACCTTCGAACATATATTATTTAGTCCTTGGAAACACAAAAAACACAGGCACCCTTTAGAAGGTGACACAGCTGTGTGAGGTGCACACATACACATAAGCCATTGAGGCACATATTTTTTCTTCTCTACCATTCTTTTTGTATGGATAACTAAGTGCTTGTTTCAAGTCTTAAACTATCCAATCCTAATTAAACAAAGACTCCCATGATTCTGCCAAGTTTCCTTGTCCTTTCTAGAACTGTTTGAGACTACTTCTTGTGTCACTATTGCTTGATCAAAACTTTGTGCTTGTTAATGATTGCTTGTCACATTCAAACTGAGATTGCTGATTTGAACTATCATAAAACTATCCTAAATCTGGAAATTTTGTCAGATAACAATCCTAACTGTGTCTTGAAATCTCACTTTTGTCTCAAAAACTGAGTCGATCTATCAAAACCTGGAGTTTTCACGCACGAGATTCCAGAAACTGAGCATTTCCTCACGTGAGCTTTCATTTTCTCACATGTAGTTAAGAATTTCCTCACATGAACTAGCACTTTCTTGTGTTAATTTTTATCCTGGTGTCCTAAAACAAAGAGTCCAGTTGACAGATAAGTTTTTCTCCCGATCTGATTGCCTATTTCCCTGTTGTTTGTAGTCTAAAACTAATTGTCTTGAGTTGCAAACTAACTGATTCTTTCTCAAACTCATTTTGTCTCTTTTTTCTCTGTCCTACCTTTCTATACTTTTGTACCTTGTGATGTGATAGTCACATCTCAGCTATTCTAGCCATACTCTTGATGATTCATGTCAGGTGCATTTCACATCTTGGATTTTGTAGCCTTTATCTCCTTTTCACTATTTCTAGAGATACAGTTCTAAGTTGGATCCTAAGTCCTCTCTCATTTCATCTTCATCTATGCCTATTATGACTAGAAGCATAAACATATTTCCCATTCATGGTTCTGGAATAGGTAGAGGTAGATCTCATAATCAAGGAAGAGGTCATTCCAAACCTATTGTTCATTCTGATAGTCAAGAAGGATCCTCATGTTCCTCCTCACCATTCTGTATAGATCCTAGTCCAAATCAGAGACCGGTGTTCCAAAAGTGCTATAATCCTTGGTTTCAAAGACAACCTGAACCATTGTTTCAAGATCAACACAACTCATTTCTTCCAGATCAACAAAAATTTGGAAGGTCACCTACTTGGGTCGGCCCTATTGATGATCCTTGCTACCTTTTTGATCCTTCCAAACTCATCGACCCCTTTAACCTACCAAAATTTACATTGGCCACAAAATCTCAGCTCAATACACACACTCACACTAAACCTATGCACATAGCATAATCCCACATTAGCAACATGGGAGGCCCTTTCAACTTCCCACAAGGTCAATACAGCAAGGCCCATGACCAATCTCAAAATGATCAGGGTTAACAAGGTGATCACCATCACCATCACCCTCCTCCGCATGACCAGAGTCAAGATCAGAACCCAAGCATTTATGAGATCCTCGGTAATGATGAAGATCCGATAACTCAAAATGATATAGATGCTACAAAATATAATAACGCTCTCATCAAGATGATGTAAATTCTCCTTGTAGAAGATAAAGAGAAATATTATCTATAATTGGCAAACCAAGGAGTTAAGCTACTCCCAGATTTCAAAGTGGAAACACTTGTGACTAAAGAAGAAGAGACCAAGACTACCAAATTGCAAAAAATGATTCAAGATATGCAAAACCAAACTAGCCAACTTGTAAAGGATAAGGACAAACCCGCACAACAATTCACGATGGAGAGCATCTGTCCCTTTCCTTTTGATAAGAGTCTTCATATGCCACCTTTTCCCAAGGGTGTGGAACTCCCTAAGTATGATAAATATCTGGGTACCACCGATCCTCAGGATCATCTGAGATAATTTGGGGCCTTATCTATGGATTTCATTTATGATCAAACTTATTTAATGCATCTCTTTCCCCAAAGTCTGGGTGGACCTACCATGGAGTGGTTTTCTCGAATACCCATCGACATTAAGACTTTTGACAAGATCACAAATCTCTTTAGCCAGCATTATTCTCACAACATACAACATCCCATCAACATCAGGGACCTTTGAAATCCCAATCAGAGACAAGGGGAGCCATTCCTAACATTTCTCCAGAGATGGAGATAGGTTTGCACCAAGTATCCTCGTAAATACCCAAATTTGAGAAACTCGACATCTTCTTGGATAATCTCACTCCTAATTTTGGGTATTAGGTAAAGCTTCAAGGTCCCCTCAATTTTGACAAAATGATTAAGCAAGTTGTGAGGAGAGAGGTGTTTATGGTTAAGAAAGGGGAATTGACTTTGCACAAAGACAACAAACAAAGTTCCTCCTCTTCCAACAAAGATAAAGGGAAGTTTGTCAACAAGAATAGGGACATTGTGAATGATGGAGTGGTTGATAATGTGACCCCGGCTCCTTCAAAACAAATTTTCAATCTTACTTCTAGCATACAAGAAATCAAAATTGCTGAAAAGGCTGCAAAATAAACTCAGTCGCCTTCTAGATTCTCTAGCAACAAACCTTGGGCCCCTCGACCCAAGCGTGAATTCACTTCCCTGGGAGAACTGCTTGATGTAGTTTATAGGACTTTGGTGCAAAAATAGGTTCTCACTCCTTTGGACAAGCATCCATATGATCCACAACCATGACCCCATTGGTGGAATGACAATGCATACTGTGACTATCACTAGAACAAGGGTCATAAGACTTCTACTTGTCTTCAGTTGTGCCATAAGGTCCAAGATCTGATTGATAATGGTGATATTGTTGTGGATAATCATAATAAGAACTCAGATCACTAGGCATTTAAAGATCCATTTCCTCCTCATGAGAAAGGTGAGTCTTCCAACACTAAGTACAATAATGCCAAGGTTAACTACACACATACCACTAATGACAATGTCATCAACATGATCAAACCTACCGAAGTTGAGTATTGTTATGTGATTACTATCAAGGGGAGCAACGATGCTCCTAAGACTAAGACCTTATTTTTCTTGAGAGGCCCTAGGTCTCACTCATCTAAACCTGAATCATATTAAGATCACGCAAACATCATTACCAGATCCCGTGCTAAGATCACTGTCAATGGTCATGACCCTCCTGCTACTACATTTGCACTGAAGAAACCCATGGATAAAGATGATGTTGGCCTTGCCAACAAGACCATGAAAATGGTCTCCACACCTCCTACTACTAGTTATAGCATTTTTGACCAGATGCAAAGAACCAATGCTGAAATAACCATCTTTGAGTTTTTGAACATCTCGCCTGCTCACAGGTAGATTCTAGATAAAGCCCTAGCAGAGGCTAACATCCTTAAAGACATTAATATTGATTAGTTTCAATCTATAGTGGGTCACTTGAATTCACCGCACTATCTATCTTTCTTAGAAGAAGATGACCATTCGGTCAGCCACCTGCATAACGCTCCTTTACATATAGAAGTCATGATTGGCCAAAAGTGCATCCACCACGTCCTTATTGATAATGGTGCTGGCCTCAACATCTACTCTGCTCACTTTCTCACTCATCTAGGATATGATGAAGATCTCATAGATTCCCACAAGAAAATTACTATCAAAGCCTATGATGAAGAAGAAAGAAAGTCTAAAGGTTTAGTTGTGCTACCTATTCAGGCTGGACCTATTGAAAGAGATGTCAGTTGTCAAGTGCTGGACATTCATCTTTCTTATAACATCCTATTGGGAAGACCATGGATCCATGAAATACAAGTAGTTCCCTCTGTGTATCATCAGTGCATCAATTTTCCTTTCCATGGTGCAGAAGTGACAGTTCCTACTGATATGGGCCATTCTTGTAATATGCTCACATAGTCATCTTATAGTTTTGTTCCTACTAACAAAGAATCCACAAAATTCTATGATGCCAAGTTTAGAGACATGGAACGTAATTTGAAAATCAAAGACATAGGCATGGGGGGGTATCAAATAGAACCTATTCTATCATTAGCAGCTCTACCTCCGTCTCCTCATTCTTATGGGAGACCTTCTGAGAACATTAAATCTTCTATTACTCCTCCTGAAATAGTTTATGATGGTGCCTTTTTATGGGCTTCAACACCATTAGAAGATGAAGATGAGGAAAGAGCTATTAAATCTTGGCTTTACAAAGGAAAGGACATATCTAAATAGACTACCCAAGCTTGTGAACTAGATCCCAATAGTGAAGGTCTTAAAATCTTGAAACACTTTGGATACAAAGGGAGTGGTCCAATAGGGATGACTGGTAATGGGCTAGTTGAACCTATTAAAGCTACAGGTTGAAGGAAAAATATACAATTGGTTTAGGCTTCAAGAATATCTCATTCCATCTAGGGATTAACAAATTTATATCTAAATCTAAACCTGGACCAGAACTAGAACCTAAGGGCACAGCTACAGTTGACACCACAGTGGATAGCTTTGATGAGGATTACTTTCCTTATCCTATTCCTCCATAGCTGGTAGCATTCTTTGCTGAGTAAGATGACATCATAATACATGTTAGTACAGCCAAGGCTGGTAGTGACTCCAATGGTTCTATTCCATTCACTTCTCTGACATACAAATAATGGAAAGTGTCACAGGACCCTGGTTTTCAAGGTGAACGATACATACCATCACAGTTTAAAGAGAATTTTGTGCAAGAATAGGATAGTGTCACAAGAACTCTTAAAAATTCATGGTGAAAACATCCTATTCAGAGTTCAGACATAGATTCCCATGAATATGAGTTTGACAGTCTTTCAGAAGGATCCTTTGAGAAGAATGTTGATACTACACATACATCTAAAAACCTTCTCGATATAAGTGAAGGGTCTAGTGTAAGGTCTAATAAGTCTGATTCCATAGATTTTAATGTGTCTTCTACTATGGTCACTAGGATTCAAAGGGATTTGAATACACCTTTGGATGATATTTCTCTAGGTCTTAGCCTACTAGTCTGTGCTTTTGATGAATATATTGTGAATGCACTTGAACCCATCACTTATCTCTCACTCCAATATCCTGAGCTAATAGACTAGAATTCCCCTTCCTCATCCAACAAAGTTCTCACATTCCAGAATGACTATGCTCTAGCCTGTTATCTCCACATTGTTGAACCTGTAATATCCTCCACTAGTGAAGACAGTGTGAGCATGACCGAAAGTGATATCAAGTATCTTAGTCATAAAATATAAAATAAAAAAATAGGTTCTCTGACGGTGAAAACCACATTGTGGCAGTGTCAGAGCTGAAAAAAGAAAAAAGAATATACATATCTGAAGGTGAAAACCTCTCTACAGTGCCTGAGGATGAGATACTTGATGCACTTCCAAGTCATTTTCAAGAACGATCATCGGTGCTAATTGAGCTGACCCAGCCATTAAATTTGGGTATAGAAGAACATCCGCACATTATTCATGTGGCTAAATCATTGTCTGCTAAAGAACTCAAAGAATTCACAGATTTCTTCAAAGAGGAAAATATAAACTTTGCATGGACATACTCTAACATGCCTGGTGTAGATCCTGATCTTATCATGCATCACCTATCAATAGCTCCTAGGGTAAAACCAGTCAAGCAAAAACTCAGAAAAATGCATCCACATGTGGCTCTTCTTGTCAAGGCAGAATTAGAGAAACTCCTAAAAGTTGTGTTCATCATAGAAATTGGATATGTAGAATGGATCTCCATCATAGTTCCAGTTTCAAAGCATGACAAATCTATCAAAGCCTGCATAGACTTCAGGGACTTAAACAAGGCATGTCCAAAAGATGATTTCCCACTACCCAACATTGATATGATTGTGGATATGATAGCAGGGTATGAAATGTAATGGATGATTTATCTAGCTACAACCAAATAAAAATTGTGCCAGAGGACCAAGAAAAGGCTTCTTTCACTTATGCATGGGGCACTTTCTACTGGAATGTTATGCCTTTTGTTCTCAAGAATGTTGGAGCCACGTATTAGAGAGAAGTCACTACTATATTTCATGATATGATGCACAAAACAATGGAGGATTATGTTGATGACACCCTTGCTAAAATCATGGATAAGAGTGCACATCTTATTGATCCAGGCCCTATACTGGATCATATGGGAAAGTTTATACTACGTCTCAATCCTAAGAAATGTGCATTTGGAGTAACTTCCAGAAAATTGCTTGGTTATATCATCTCCACAAAAGGTATCAAGGTGGATCTTGAAAAGGTGCAAGCTATCATGGAAATACCTCCACCTCACAATATCTATCAAATGAGAGATCTTCAAGGTTGGCTTTAGTCTATCCAGTGCTTCATCTCATAGCTAGCTGAAAAGTCATAGCAATTTACTAAAACTCTACATAAAGGTGTGACCTATGAATGGAATAAACTATGTGAACAAGGTCTTCAACACATCAAACAATATCTAGCTTATTTGCCTATATTAATGCCTCCTATTCATGGGAAGCCATTAATCTTATACATATCAGCTATAGAAACATCTTTGGGTTCTTTATTGGCCCGAGAAGATCAAAACAATAAAGAAAGAGCAATCTATTATATCAGCAGAACATTGGTCTCCTATGAAATGAATTATTCTATCATTGAGAAAGCTTGCTTGGCGATGGTGTTCGCTTCCCAAAAGTTAAAATATTACATGCTTTCTCACACCACAAGGCTCATTGCAAAAATTGATCCATTAAAGTACTTACTCAACAAAGCTTCCCTCACAGATAGATTAGCTAAGTGGGTCATGATACTTAGTGAATTTGACATTGAGTATGTGTAAAGAAAATCTATCAAAGGGAGAGCAATTGCATATCAGTTGGTTGAGGCACCTATTTTAGACTATCAACCATTGAGGATTGATTTCCTAGATGTTTCCATCATGCCTCTCACACATCAAGCATGGAAAATATTCTTTGATGGATCATTCACCCAGTAGGGGTCAGGTGCCAAAATTCTGTTCATCACACCTCAATGGTATTCATTACCAAAGGCTTACAAAATGTTGTATCCTTGCACAAATAACACTGCTGAGTATGAAGCCTTGATTAATGGATTAAATATCACTATTGAATTGTGTGTTGATGAGCTAAAGGTCTTTGGAGATTCATAGTTGGTTATCAATCATGTGAATGATATCTACCAAACAAAAGATGAAAAGCTGGTGCCTTATAAAAAGATGGTTGATGATCTCAAGAAATACTTTGCACGCACTACTTTCTAAAAAATTCCAAGGGCTGATAATAAAGTAGTCAATTCCATGGCTACTCTGGCTTCCATGTTACAAATTCTAGAAAATGACTTTCGACATGAATTCCTAGTGCAGACGTTATGCTGGGGCTCAAGCCAGGGTTCATGATACCGATGTTCGAGAATTCTTTCATTTACCTTCCCCTTCTTATCCAATCCATGATGATATTAAAGAAAAACACAAAGAAACCTCTTTAGAACCTATCATTCCACCATACACAAAATTTTCTCATGAGCACCATAATCAATCACCTACTGTAGCATTTTTACAAGATAGGTACATCACCTAATATACTGTGGTGGATAAACAAGGATATAAGGGTTTAGGGCTCGGTGTTAATTAATATGGTATTAAAAACCTGATTCATTCATCCCCTAAACAAGATATGAATGATATAGGTTTCCTACCTCCTCCAATCAAGGTAGTTTATCTTAACCATCATCCTCCTCTTCATGTCCTTCTTCCAACACCTTCTTTAGATCACCATGATTCTCATCAAGATGTGGCTAAGAAAGTGTATGTTCAGTTAATGAATTCTAAGAAAGAAATCTTTAAACCTATTCTAAAAAATGCTCTGTCTAAATACAGATGTCATTTTCATTATAGTAATACACATTTACTTGTTGATTGTGTGCATTTAAAATTATATGTTAGAGAAAGAGCTCCCTTAGGAATTATATCTCATTCTCGTGCGGTATTACAATTTCTTCATAATTTTGATATAGGGCATTCCCCTCAATCTTCTATAAGTTAGATCATATTTCTCCTCTTGTCTCTTAACTAGGGGGTAAGAGGTATTTCCTTCCAGCCTTCTAGTATCCATTATTCTCTTAGCATGTATCTTTTTTTGAGTTTAATTGGTTATTCTTTCTACATTATATCCTTATAGTTTTCTATTATGATACATACTTTATTCACTTATAATCATTCATGATATCTTTTCTAGGACATTTGTTTTGTAAAGATATCTCTTTGCTACAACATCTCTTGATATAATTTAATATATCCCTTTCTTTCATCACTGAGGGGCAAGGTATTTTCCTTCTTCCTCCATCTAAGGATCTACTTTCCTTAGTTTAGTGGTATTTTTTTATCATATAACATTATTTCCTTATAAAGATTTATGCTTTGACCATGGATACCCTCTTATATGAGAGGTGATTGTCATAGGTCATCACCTCTTCTTTATCTAGAAAATTATGTTTGTTATAAACTCTTTCCTTTTATTTGGGTTAGAGTTTGATTCCATCAATCCAAGATTCCTCTTCCTTTTCATCGTGGGGGGCTTGATGATTGAATCTTTGGTCCCTCTTTGATTTTCTTTAGAAGATGATATTTTAACCTAAGCACTCCTCTATGGTGGGGGTCTTGATGATAAGATATCTTCCTCTTTGAGGATCCTTTTTCCATTTGTGACATATCCATTTCATGATTATCTATGCTCTTAGAGGTAAGGGTCAATACTCTTTGCTAAGGATATAGTGTATATTGTTGTTAAACAGGATATCTCCTTACCTTGTGAAGTAGGTATCCTCTTTCTCTTCCTTATCCTACCTAGTGGGTAGTCATGATAAGGAGGGGGACATATATAGGGTCTCCCTTATAATTTAGTTTACATTTTACAACATGCTAAATCCTCATAAGGTAACAGACATAAGTTGCTAAATTCTGAAGAGATACACATTTTTAATTTTATTTTTATTTTTGCTAAATCCTCGAAAGGTAACGCACATAAGTTGATAAATCCTAAAGAGATATGCATTTTCAGTTTTACAATATTTGAATCCTTGGAGGGTAACACACATAACTTTCTAAATCCTTAAGAGATACGCATTTTCAATTTTACAATATGCTAAATCCTCAGAAGGTAACGCACATAAGTTGCTAAATCCTGAAGAGACATGCATTTTTATTTTTGTTAAATCCTTAGAAGGTAATGCACATAAGTTGCTAAATCCTTAAGAGATACACATTTCCAATTTTATAATATGGTAAATCTTGGAAGGCAACACACATAAGTTGCTAAATCCTGAAAAAGACACACATTTTATATTCCATAGTGGTACAAGAATGTGGATATATGGATATTTCAAAAGCCATTAGAAGACGTATTACAATTACAAAGCATATTTTATGGGTGAACCTATTGGGCTCTCCTTCCTTTGTGATTCATGGTAAGTTGGGCATCTTACTAGGTGAGGTAATCACTATCTCTTTTCTCTCTTTTGCTTTCATGCTAGTAGGATTAGATCATGAAGCTATGTTATCTGTAGTGTTTCTCTTGTAATCATGTATGTTTTCTATGATTAATTTCTCTTTACTTTCATATGTTTGTGCATATATGTTGAGTTAGAATCCTTTCTCTAGGGACTCATGTCCTTTACTTAGTGATGTTCTACCTTGTTGTGATCCACCAGAGTCTTTCTTCTAACTTTACTGCGGGTATGTTCGATTTCCATACTCCTGCTAAGGTGGGGGCTTAATGTATCATCTTAAACTGGAAGATGTTCCATGTTAAGAATGTTTAGCCCTCCTTAGGGGGTGTTTTTGACCACCATCATATTTTACCCTCATTTCTACATCCTCTTCTACTTTTGTGTCTATTTAGCACCATGATTGGGCATCTCCAGCACTGTCCCTCCCATCTGGCATATTTTCCAAGGGTCCTGACTCCCTGGGTCAAGGTTGACCTTGACTTTGACCTAGGTCAAGTTCAACCTCAACCTTGACCTGGGTCCCCCTTTCAAATCTAGAAGTCTATCAGCTGTGGGAGGTCATCAAAAGTTCATTTCCTAATTTTGGGTTGGATATTTTGGGTTCCGAAGCGATGATTCTTAAATTATAATTAATATAGGTCCTCTTCTAGGGGTATGGGTCTAATGGGAATTTCATTCTCCTATGTAGGCCTCTCTAGAATATTATGCCCTAGTTTCATATATAAGGAAGTTTTCTCCTCTCATTTTCTCTAAGTCATGTGAAGCACTAAGTGAGCTCTCAGTACACAAGTAATAAAGAAGAAAAAGGTTCAAGCATCCATTTTTCTATGTCTTCAAGCTTTCAAAGTGTTCAAGTCTTCCTCTCAAGCATTCAAGTTCTCCATTTAAGATCAAGGATTCAAGCTTTCAAGCCTTTGAAGGGATTTGGTTCAAGCATTCAAGATTCATCATTAAAGCCCTAGATCTATCCATCATGGTGGTGTGATCTTCCATCAAGATCATCTGTGCATCCTCAAGACTCATTCATTCTCTCTTGAAGGTGGATTCCAAGTATATAATCATGGAGGTTTATGGTTTCTAATATTGAGTCCAAGATTTCATATTTACATACTTGTTGACATTCAAAATACAATTGCATATCTATTGAATATCATAGCTTCATTATTAGATTTACTTCTACTACTTGCAAGCATTCTTTATTTTAATTATTCATTTCAAGGTTAATTCCTAAATTAGGGTTTGACTAAGGCAAACCCCTTCCCCAACAAACAATTCATTTTTCTTGCAGGTACCAATTTAGAATAGTGGATCAAAGTGTAGATTCAGATACCCTTTTCACCAAACTTTTGGGATCTGAAAACAGATTTCCTATCGGAGAATTTTTAGGTCAATTTTTCCCTAGGTCATTTCTTATGTTATGCACTATAACCACTCTGTCGGTGAAAACTGGTTTTGGTGTTAACTTGTACTTTAAAATTTTGGGTGACCTCTGTTTGTTGTTGTGTCAGGTTGCACTATAAACCTGTCTTTCGGTGATCATTTTACCGGTTGTTCAAAAAAAATTTCCTTTCTAAACTAATAGAAAAATATGATCATCACTAATAAACAAATATATTAACAAAATAAATAAATCTAATCTAAATTTAAAATCTAATCTATCTTTAAACCATTATATTAAAAACTCTTGCAATAAAACTATTTATTTAAACTCTAGTTTATATGAAACTAGTATATATATATATAATTGAATGTCACCAAAATGTACGGTAAGAAGTGGGGTTTGTATTTTATCTCACCAATATGTATAATATAAAAATGGTTGATTTATTGATTTGATAATGATTATTGATTGGGATTTGATTGATATGTAAATTGTTCTTTGAGTTACCTAGATTATATTGGATTCTTTTAACCTTAATTGAATTTTGTTGATTGTGTATTGCAATTGTGATTAAGGAGAAGATAAGATGTTCCTTCTTATCCTCAAATGCACAAATGGGAGATCCAAGTTGATCAACCCCAAGGAAGGGCTAATGAACAAATTAATCAACTATTTAGAAAGGAGAATAACAAAGGAGATACCTTAAATTCTGTTAATTAAAAGTATAGAAATGATATATGAAAATAATTGAAGAGATAGAAGAAATGCACTAACCTTGAAATATTGCAGATCAGATAATGTTGTTTTCTAAGGTCTGTATTGAGTTTCTGGAGAAACTGACAGCTAATCCTGAATCGGAATGCAGAGATGAACAAAACCTAAAATTATTTTTCCATTCTGATGAGGTCTTAGGAAAAAGGTCAACCTTGACCCACAAATTTCAACCCTGACCCAATAATGTCGACCCTAACCTGCATAAATCCGAAAGTGACTCTATTCACATAGTCTGATAGAAAGTTGAAAAGGATATCCAGATCTGGTCTCAAATCAACTATTCTGCACCTGTACCTGCAATAAAAATGAGATTTTTTGTTGTGGGGGAGGGGTTTTCCTTGGTCAAACCCTAGTTTTGGAATTAACCTCAAATATATGTAATTGAAATTGCAAAACTGGACAAAGTAAATGCATAAATTCACCTTGCTTGAAAAGATCCTTGTGCCAGATTCGAATCCTTGAATCCACAAGTACACCTCAAAATATGGAATGTAGAAAGGAAGGATGTCTTCACTTTCTTTCTTATAGATCTCCAACACCAAGTCTTGAATGGGTTCTTGAATTTGGAATAGGCTTGGACGAAGGTGGATGGAGAGATCACCAAAAGGGAACTATGTAGCTTCAATCCTTCAATGGCCTTCAATGGATCTCCTTCATGAAAATGAATGCTTGAATGGATGAATACTTGATTAAAATCTCACTCCTTGGCTTAATTGAATCACACTTGAAGATAGTTTTGAGAATTCTTCATCACCCTTAGAAGACTTAGTTGATAGTTCTTAGAGAAAATGAGAGAAAAAGCTTCCCTTTTATATGGAATTAGGGCACAATCTTCCAAGGAGGCCTACATAGGAGGATTGAATTCCCATTAAATACTTTACCCCTAGGAGAGGACCTATATTAAATATAATTTAGGAATCAACACTTCGGAACCTGAAACAACTTACCTGGAAGTGAGAAATACTTTTTGCAAAGGTCAACCTCCAAAATCTGTAAGACCCCAGGATCTGAACCCTTAGTCAAGGTTGAGGCTGACCCTGACCTAGGTCAAGGTTGAGGTCGACATAGACCTAAAAGGTCAAACCTAACCCTGAAGCCTAGAATCACCAATCTGCAGTCCAGAATGTAGAAATCAGGCTAAACAGGAGTGGAAAGAGGGAAAAAATAGGGGGGAAGCCATGTTAAGATCAGGAACCCATTCAAGGTGCTTTCCATGACCCCAAACCACTTACTTGGAAGGCTAAACATGTCTACAATGGAAGTGCTTCCATTTTCTAACTATACATTTAGCCCCCACTTTAGCAAGAGTATGAGTTCAACACAAACTCTTGGTAAAGGAGAATATACAGAAAAGACAATCTTATTGAATCCAAAAGGGATAAAGAAACCCTCAAGCCCCCAAGGGACTTAAGTCCTTATCAACCCTAAGATCCTGATAAGAGAGAAATCACTTAGTTAAGTAGAGAGAGAAAAGGGTGTGATTATCTCACCCAATGACAACTTATGTCTCATTGTGAACCACACAAAAAGTGTAACTGGAATGATGGAATTGAACTGCCTAGTGAATGTGGCTACTCACTTGTCAACCCATCAAGGAGATCCATTCTTAAAGGGATCAAATCATTCTAAATTGAAAAAACTGACAGGATCAAGAGATCCGTGTAAATTTTAAACTGGAGGGATCAACAGATCCTAAAAAAGTAAAAATGACCATGCTTTAAGGATTAGTTTCTTTTAATCCATAAAGGGAAAAGTTTTTAAATCTTTGAAAACTATTTTGAACGTGCATGTGTGAAAAAAAGTGAGTAGAGTGTATGCCCCCACCTTAAAGTCATTTCTATCACTTTAATAGGATCAATGGTTTTAATGGAAACATCAGCAACTCTACGAATTACGTTTCCACTGTGAGATGCCCCCAAAGGAAGACAAATCAAGGGAAATAAAACATAAACATACATAAGAACACAAGAGGGATCTACCTAATGTGGGGTCAATATGATCATAAGATAACATGTACATAGAA
>MU223571.1:1453591-1476409 GCA_018584345.1 Thuja plicata | reverse complement strand
TATATATATATATATATATATATAGACACACACACACACACTCAGAATTGAAATAATAAGAGATATTGAGTGGTGAAGAAAATAAATCTGTGTCAAAACATAGAGTATCCATGGTTGAATTTTCTTAAATTTTATTTTACTAAAAACACCTATATTTCATCCTCTAAATATTAGTGGAAAAACCTTTTTTTTTTAAAAAAGGATATCAATTTTGAAATAATTTTTTCAGAAAATTATTTAAGTGAGAAAGGTATATTTGTAATTGTTCCTCAAGAACACTAAAACACATCAGTTCACTTAACATCAATTTCTTTTCTTTTCAAAAGTTAGGCTACTATAATCTAGCAAAAGCAATATCTACAAAATAGAATTTCTCACTCAAATAATTAAATCTCTAAATTCTTTTATTTGGTCACACAAGTACTTGATAACTTTTTTTTTCATTAGAATAATGGAGTATATCATAAATTTGTAGAATTTATATCCTTAATGCATTTTGAACTATGATTGTTAAATATCAAAAATCTAGCTTTACTACTAACTAACAAATATCCATTCAAGGAAATTTTAGTTAAACAAACCAACTAATAGAATTCCAAAATTCTATATTCTTAATTAACATAAAAATATGATTAAAAATATGATCAAGTTTACTTTCATAACTAATTCACAAAATAATATGAGGGTTACAAATTTACTTATGGTCTCAATACCACCTTGCAATAAAGAAATACTCATACATTTTAAAGGTTACAATGCTATTCTTTCAGTTGCTTCCATCTTTCTCTCAAAGATAACTTGCAAGTTCATACTTCCAATAGAAACATGTGACAAGATAGTGTTGACCATGGAGGCTCACCTCCCAACCTAGGAATTTTCAAGGCCACCCTTGAGCTTGGGGATCCAGAATGGAATGGGAGACAAATAGACATAGCACAGCTTACAGAAAACATCAACAAATACATCCAAATAGTGAAAAATTTCCCATCACATGGTAGAATAGGAGGAAGGTCTCCAAGAGGCCTTCCTCAAAATAGAGGTAGTGGTAGAACTCATAGTAGGAGAAGCCATGTATATAAACAGAAACCTCAAGCATCACAAGGACTTGGAATGGCCATCTACACAAGATGTAGTCATAAAATATACCTTCTTATGCCCCCCCCCCCAAAAGCCCTCGGGACATAGTTGGAATCATGGGTGAGTGTACCACCCCCTTCAATTTTACTCTTCCCTCCCAAGGGTGAGTGTACCTTGAAAAATCCCTTTCAAAATAACTCACAAATAAAAATACAACAAAATAAAACACCAAGAACTCAAATTGAAAATAACATAAAAATTACATAGGACTCCATTAATGGAGTTTCAAGCTCAAGAACATGAAAAACCATAAAAATTACTCTAAAACAAGACCAACCTTACTCCAAATCTAAAAGGAAATTGAAAGTTGAGAAGATCTTTCCTTCCAAATTATTTTCTCCAAAAGGCTTCCTCAAATCTAAATTTGTCTCTAAGAATAAAGAGTGGGTGAACACCCAACTCTTCCTAAAACCTTCCCTATATAGGAAAACTATTATAATAGTCCCAAAGGATAACTGAGAGGGGGGGGTGAATCAGTTATCAGCTAATTAAATTCTTGTCTTCTTTTTAATTCTAGAATAGAATAAATTAAATGCATATTTAGATAACACAATAGACAACACCACAATTTGGTTATAGGAAAACCAAATGGTAAAAACCATGGTGGGAATTAACACCCACAATGAACTATACTTGTTTATAATAATCCTTGTTAGAAGATCTTGCAACCCTATTAGGAGTTGTTCTTTACAATGCAATAAGTATAGTGACTTGGTTAAGGGTCTGACCCTGTTAGGAGTCTTTTACAAATAACCCTGTTAAGGGTGAGGACTCACTATCCAAAAGCTCACTGGTTCAATGGTGAAGGCTACAACCTTGTGTAGAATATATATGCACTATATCTAATGATGAACTATAGAGTAGACCTGCTATCTTGATCAGTTCCAATGTATTGTAATCTTTCACTTCTTCACATAGATCCTTGATGAATGAATCACAACTAATATTTTGCTCTGTATGTTTTATGTCTCTTATCTTCTCATTCACACTTAGCGTTCCACAAATGAACTACTATAAGTATCTTCCTCAAATTATGAGATCATGGGACCTATTAGGAAACTCTTCATAACATCCTTGTCGGCCTAACTAACCACACAAGCATAATTACAACTGCGTAATATCAACTGAATAGACCCGACGCTTCACAAAGTCGGCCTCACCAAATTAACTCTAACATTGCAATCTTGTTGAAACACATTTGGCACCTTTAGATAACTATCTTCAACTCATAACTAAACTTTAATATACACATGCATATCCCAAAGATAGGCACAACTCAAGAACCAATGCGATACATTGGCTCTGTATAGAAAAACTCTAGAAACTGTAACTATTGTTAACAGAATTACACAATACAACTGAAACTTCATATCCGAGTCTGTGTGTATGAAAAAAACATAAACAACATGTCTACAACATGAATATAACCGTGCAAGGCTTGATACCATTATTTTGATAAGTACATATAGAACACTATTGTATATTATATGTTGTCATCAATGATAAACATACAATCAACTATCTGCCAAAAGTAAATCTCCAACAATCTCCCCCTTTGACATTGATGGAAACATATGATATTAAAAACATCTTTAGAACATGGTGTCTTCTTTCTTTTTACAATCTCCTCAATATCCTCATCAAATATTCCTCTACACTGCTACAACTCCTCTGTCTATGTTTATACTCCTCCAGAGTATATGCCCCCCTTACTATAGACTCCCCCTTTGACATCAATGACAAAGGGTACCATAAACAATTAGGCATAGGTACTACTAGAGAAGTAGAGTAGTCAATAGTTCATCAGTCATTATGGACTGATGTTCTTTCTACTTTATCTAATCAGACTCAGGAGAGGGAATTACTCCCAACTTCTCCCTGAGATACTCAAAAGTATCTTTTGATAAAGGCTTTGTGAAAGTATCTGCCAACTATTCTTTGGTGCTTACATAGTCTAATTTTACTTTATTATCTACAACTTTTTCTCTGAGAAAATGGTATTTAATCTCAATGTGCTTTGTCTTTGTGTGCATCATAGGTTTCTTGGACATGGTGATAGTACTAGTGTTATCATAGTGAATAACAATAGGGTAATCAACCTGTATACCAAAATATTTAACCATCTACTTGATCCAAACCATTATTGAACAATTCAATGCTGCTGCAACATATTTGGCTTCTACTGTCAACTGAGAGATACAATTATGCTTCATGCTTACCCAAGAAATTAGCCTATCTCCAATAAATAATGCTCCTCCAGAATTACTCTTCATGTCATCAATACAACCTGCCCAATCTACATCTGTATACACATGAAGTTGTACATTCTCTGATTTAGGATACCATAAACCATATTCTTTCCCTTTAGATATGTGAATATTCTCTTTATTTCCATTAGGTGATTCTATTTTGGTTCAACTCCAAATCTACCAACAATGCCAACTACATTAGATATGTCAGGTCTATATTGAGTAAGATATATAAGTTTTCCAATCATAGACTTATATAATGTCTTGTCAACTACTATGGAATCATCTTCTTTAGAAAGCTTGCTTCATGTTATCATAGGAGTGCATACTGTCTTACAGTCTTCCATTTTGAAAGTCTTCAATATTTCCTTCACATATTTTGACTAATTTATAAATATTCCTTTATCTGTCTGCTTTACATTTAATCGCAAAAAATATTTTATAGGACCAATCATGCTCATTTCAAATTCATTCTGAATTTCTTTCCAAATTCTGCACTAAGCTTGTCATTACCTCCAAAGATAATATCATCAAAAAATATGGCAACAAGTAATAATCCATCAGGTGTCTCTCTTATGAATAGGTTACAATCTGCTGCTCCTTTCTTAAATCCAATCTTGGTAAGATAACCATCTAGTCTCTCATACCAAGCTCTTGGGGCCTGTTTAATTCCATAGAGTGCTTTCTTCAATCTGCATACCATGTCTAGTTTATCTGATAGATTAAATCCTTCAGGCTATTATTTGTAGACTTCTTCCTTCAAGTCACCATTTAGAAAAGATGATTTGACATCCATTTGATATACTTTGAATTCTTTGAATGTTGCATAAGCCATAAATAACTTAATGGCTTCTAGTCTTCTCATAGGGGCAAATGTATCAGTGTAATCTATCCCTTCCTTCTACACATATCCTTTACACACTAGTCTTGCTTTGATTCTGACCACTATACCATCTTCATTCATCTTATTTCTGAATACCCACTTTCTTCCAATCACATTTTTGTCACTAGGTCTAGGAACCAATTCCCATGTGCCATTTTTTATTATTTGATCTAATTCTTCTTCCATTGCTTTCTACCAATCAGAATCCTTGCAAGCATCTTCAACATTTAAAGGTTTAGTCTGTAAAAGTAAACATACCTCTTCATCCACTGTTAAAATTTTTTGTTTAGATCTATTCAAAACACTGTTGCTATGATCTCCAATGATATCATCTTTTGAATGATACCTAGATGGGAATTTTGAAACTTTTGGTGTGACATCCTCATCTGTAATCTGTGATACTTCTTTGCTTGATTCAAGTTCATTACATGATACATCAATGCAATCAAACATTTCTTCAATAACAGTGTCTTTACTGTTAGGCCTGGGTTCATCCTCAATCATAGGTGCATATTCATAGTACCTCTCTTGAACCATGAAATTCTCATCAATATTTACATGAGTACTTTCAATTATCTTCTTTAATCTTAAATTGAAACATCTATATTCTTTTCTTTTAGTAGAGTAACCAAAGAAAATACCTTCATCGCTTCTAGCATCAAACTTACCAACACCGTCATCTCTCTTGACGTAGCACTTACTGCCAAAGATTCTAAAGTATTTTAATGTAGGTACATTACCAAACCAAAGTTCATAAGGTGTCTTATCTGCGCCTGGTCTTAGTTGTGTTCTATTGATTGTATAGACAGTTGTATTGACTGCATCTCTCCAATAGGTGTGCACAACTTTTCCTTCAATTGTCATAGTGCGTGCTATATCAAGTATGATCCTGTTCCTTCTTTCTACAATCCCATTTTTCTAAGGGGTTTTTGGTGCACTCAACTATCTTTTGATTCCATGTTCTTCACAGTAGTCATAAAACTGGTCAGAGGTGAATTCTCCTCTATCTGATCTTAGACATTTTAGTTTTAATCCAAATTTATTCTCAACTTTGGCTTTGAATGTTTTGAACTTCTCAAAGGCTTCATAATTATCCTTTAAGAACACAATTCACATCATCCTTGAAAAATCATCAACAAAAAAAATGAAATACCTTTCTCCGTAGTATGATCTTGTTTGAGTAGGACCACATAAATCTGTATGCACTAGGTCTAACTTGTTTTCAGTTTAGCTCTTCTTGCTTCTGAAAGAGCTCCTTACATACTTTCCCATAACATATTCCCTGCAGATTGTGTCAACTGGTCTTGCAATACTTGGAAGGTCTCTAACTACCTTGACATTGATTATCTTTACTATATTATCAAAATTGATATGACAAAGTCTTTTGTGCCATAAACAACTATCATCCACTTTTGCAACAAAACAACTTAAATCTGAATTGAGATGAAAAGAAAAACATTACCTTTTGTTTTTTATCTTGATGCAATCATGTCTCCTTCTTTATTTTTAATGATGCATTTGTTGTCTTTGAATTCAAAATGATAACATTTTTCAAGTAGCTTCCCAACGTTTAGTAAGTTGTGATGTAATCCATCAACATACAGAACATCATTTGTCTTATTCTTTCCATCCAGGATGATAGATCCTCTACCTGTGATAGTTTTGGGAGTGTTATCACCAAATCTAACCATACCACCTTTGTACTTGTCTAGATGAACAAATTTGTCTTTATCACCTGTCATGTGGTGAGAGCATCCAATGTCAATGATCCAATCAGTTATGATGTCTTCTTTAGAAATTAGGCCTAACTCTTGTGCTTCCTTTTCATCTTCAATGTCCATTTCCTCAAGAAATTTTTCCATGTCTTTAAGGGCAATGAATCCAATTTCACATTATCCTTAATCTTCATCTGTTACACCTTCTTTAGCATGATAGCATTCCTTTCTATACTTTGGCTTATTATCAGATCTGAATTTCTTTACTCTTGGAGGACACTTGGATGCAAAGTGGTCAATCTTGTTACATCAAAAACATTTGAATGGAAACTATCCTTCATACTTGCCTTTGCCTTTCTTTTCTCTTTTATCAATCATGGAAATAATTTCTTCTAGCTCTTCATCAACTTCTTCTTTGTCATTTGAAGTGTTTAAAGTTTTCTTACCATGTATTGATGCTTTGAAGGCTATTTCACTTTTGGGTTCAGTCTTCAATCTTGATATCTCAAATGCAGAGATTTTACTGATCAAAGTCCCTCTCTTGAAGTCTTGTGAAAATTGCATGGTTTCATCTAGAATATTGATCTTGCTCTCATAGTCTTCTGTTAGAGTAGTCATCAGCTTGTCCATTATATCTTCTTCTGATATTTCTCCACCATTATTTATGATTTGAGAAATGGCTTCATTTATCCTCTGATTGTACACTCCGATGTTCTCTTCAGGTAACATCTCAAGATTGTTATATTTCTTTTTCCATGTCTTCCTGTGCGCATTCTTTTCTTGGATATCTCCCTCAAACATGTCTTCTAAATACTTCCATATTGTGTATGCCTTGTCTACTTTCTTGATCTCAGAGAATTCACTGTCAGATAGTGCACTTATAAGGGCTTCTTTGGCAACTGCATTAGTTGTGAATGTATCCTTTTTTTATTAGTAGCATCATCTCTTGAGAGGTCTTTTAGAGAGGGAATGACAACTTCTTGTGTGGCTATCTCAAAGATGTCAAAACCAACACACTATAGATGTGTTATCATTTTTTTTTTCCAATCAAGATAATTCTCTCCATTGAACTTAGGACTCTCTTTTCTGAAGTATGTCATCTAATCTACCTTAAGTTGTTAGGCTTTCTCTTCAAGGCACTTGGCTCTGATACCAATTGTTAGAATAGTCCCAAAGGATAACTAAGAGGGGGGTGGGGTGAATAATTTATCAACTAATTAAATTGTTTTCTTCTGTTTAATTCCAGAATATAATAAATTAAATGCACATTCAGATAACACAATAGACAACACCATAATTTGGTTACGGGGAAACCAAATGGTAAAAACCTTGATGGGAATTAACACCCACAATGAACTATACTTGTTTTTAATAATCCTTTTTACAAGATCTTGCAACCCTATTAGGAGTTGTTCTTTAAAATGCAATAAGTATAGTGACCTGGTTAAGGGTCTGACCCTACTAGGAGTCTTTTACAAATAACCCTATTAAGGGTGAGGACTCACTATCCAAAAGCTCACTGCTACAATGGTGAAGGCTACAACCTTCTATAGAATAGATATGCACTATATCGGATGATGAAATGTAGAGTAGACCTGTTGTCTTGATCAGTTCCAATGTATTGTAATCTTTCACTTCTTCTTCACATAGATCCTTGATGAATGAAACACAACTGATATTCTGCTCCATACTTTTTCTGTCTCTTATCTTCTCATTCACACTTAGCGTTCCACAAATGAACTAGTATAAGTATCTTCCTCAAAGTATGAGATCATGGGACTTGTTAGGAAACTCTTCATAAAATCCTTGTCAGCTTAACTAACCACACAAGCATAATTACAACCGCATAATATAAACTGAATAGATGCGACGCTTCACAAAGTCGGCCTCACCAAATTAACTCTAACATTGCAATCTTGTTGAAACACATTTGGCACCTTTAGATAACTATCTTCAACTCATAACTAAAATTGAATATACACATGCATATCTTGAAGATAGACACAACTCAAGAACCAATGCAATATGTCGGCTCTATATAGACAAACTCTAGAAACTGTAACTGTTTTTAATAGAATTACACAACACAATTGAAACTTCATATCTGAGTTTGTGTGTATGAACAAAACATAAACAACATGTCTACAACATGAATATAACTATTCAAGGCTTGATAAAATTATTCTGATAAGTATATACAGAACACTACTATATATTATATGTTGTCATTAATGACAAACATACAATCAACTAGCTGCCAGAAGTAAATCTTCAACAAAAACCTATAATATGACCAAGACTAACCCAAAGGTGAGGTGACCATAAGCATCCCTTTCTTCCCACTTACCTTCATTCTCTATGAATGGAGTTAAATGCAAATTGGGAAGAAGAGAGGGGTTAACCAATGTTACACTCCTCTTAAAATTTACTCAAGTTTGAAAAGGATACTTTAGGGAAGTAATAAATGAGTTTATAGGCTCATTTATGGCTTAAAATGACCCCTAACTCCTAGGGTACCAATTTTGGTATCTAAAATAGACCTCGGTTACTTTTTGGGAGCCTAAAAGACCCTCCTAAACCACACCTAAAGTTAACCCACATATTTCTAAGTCAAGTTGACCATCTAGAAACTTCTAACCTTTGGTACACTTGGGTAATACACTTAAGCAACCTTAGTTAACCCTAAACCTAGCCATGATTCACTTAACTATCCATGCAAACATTAATTGCAACAATTGCCAAAATTGACACAATATAATAAAACAAATGAGATGGCTTATTCCAATTAACATTAACTAATTGAAATACACATATGAAAACCACATTTAAAAATAAATCACATATACAATGAGGTCCATGTTTCTTTGTATAAATAGGACCTTGAAATTTATAGAATTTCACATAGGTTCCAGTACTAGGTCCCCGATTTAGATCCATGGTCAACTATCCCTGCACACTCATTGCATACATCAGTAGGTCCAATAACAACATGATATAAAAGCATATTAAAACATCAATAATACCTTGCATATAAACTATATCTACATTTGAATTTAAATCAACATCTCATCGGTTTCCTAAACCAAATTTCATCACAATACATCAACACATTTAATCCCATATATGACATCATCATAAACTGAAAGTGAATCAAAATATATAGTATCTCAAGTGTACCTTGAATACATAATTAGGTACAGAATATATAACATAGAATTCAACAGATCCTCAAAAACATAAGAGTCTCAATAGGTTAAATCATGTCTAAGAACATATTCCCTAAAATCATAGCAAGTAAAGCAGTAAAACAATGATTGTTTGATGTAGGTCTCACATTTACCAAGGTTGTTTCATGAGAAAGAGAATAATTAATTTCAGTTTCCAATGTTTCATCACAAAGAGGATAATCATCAAGGGTAGGACCATCTCTATGGATAGGGCACACTTAAGGAGAAGAATAATCGTGACTCACTAAAGCTTCATCCCTAAAAGAGAAGGGATTAAAAGGAAAGTAAGGTAGAATATCCTTCTCTTTCACCAAAATATCTTCAAGAGTGAGATACATTTTAGGAGAAGGATTAACATCATATTTCAAGATCTCATCCTTATGAGAGAGATTCATTGAAGAAATTTTAATTTTTTCATGGGTGGGATCAATTTTGGGGGAGGGAATATTATGATTATGGATGAAATTAATGAAAGAAAACATCTTAAAATTATTTTTTTTACAAGTATAGTTTCCATTGCACCAAAAGATCAACCTATCAATTCCTAATACAACCAATAGACTTATAGAATCCATAGGAGATGGTTACTCCTTTTTCACAAATTCCAACGAGAGCGCTGACCATTTTACCAACAATATCCCCCTCAGCATTACCTGAGGGGATTTGAGCCCATGACCAAGCTATAATATGACTTACATTACAAGTGTTGTTGTACAAAAATATTGACCCATCAATTCCCAATATAACCACAAGACTTATAGAATCCATAATAGGTGGTTAGTCGCTTGTGACAAATCCCACCGAGAGTACTGACCATTTTTTAAATAGAAAGAAACTTGAAATTGGACTATTAAATGATGATAACAATATCATTCATAGAATTCAAGTTAAAATGCATACAATAATGCATGGAATGAAATATTTTTGTATTTTTTTTTTGTTTTGAAACATTCAAACATGAAAATGAAGTGCAAAAATGCAATGGATCTGTGACAAAAGTTCAAATAAATGCATTAGATCTAAATGGATAAAAATGAAACAATGCATGAAAAGAATATCTAAATACATACAATGTAGCAAAGATATTATGTAAATTTTTACTAATGAAAGGCATACAAAGGAGATCATGCAAAGAGGATCTAACTACTAATATCAAAAGTATGTAAGAAGAGTTGGGTCCAGCAAAATATAAAATAGGAAAAGGGGATCACAGAAAAAGGCTATTTTCTCTAATTCATAGGGCACATTGGAATTAAAAACCAACTCAAGAAAAATATGATTACTAACACTTGGTAAAATAGATGTCAATTTATTATCTATTCTTGAAGGGGTTTTATTCCTTTGTTGCTTGGAAATGAAAGGAGAGTAATTATATGTATATGCAAAAGACCAAATAAGAAAAGATATAATTGAATATAACTGAGAAAATTGATGTAAACGGGTGTGGAGAAGAATTTGAATGCACCTATAAATGAAATACGAGAAGTGATTTTTCAGACCCAAATTCCCAACTATCAGAATCCCAAAAATGACTTGTAATTGTAGATTAAAGACCTGGAAGCTATAACTTAAGTTCATATCAAATCTAGGACAATAATTCAGGGAACATGATGACAACAAAAATATGTACGTAGGGAATGATAGAAATGGAAACATGTACTAGGTGTCTTTGGCTAAATTTTCATAGATTGCCTGACTCTTCTTGATCTTCTTAGATATTATTCAAAGGCTCTATAACATGTTCTTACGCAAAGAAAAATGGGGAAGAAGGTTTTCTAAAGGGGTTTTTGTTAGTAAAACCCCCATTTAAGAATCAACCTTGAAAATGAAAGGAAATTACATAAGGAAAGATAAAATAGAAACCATATCTGATTTATAAATCATCTTATAACTTGATGGTGTAACACTTCTTTGGATGTGACTAAAATTTTTGATGTAATAGATTTATCGAAAAGGAAATCATGAAATAATTTCCTTCAATAATGGACATTTGTAGTTTTCCATAATTCTTGATGAAGGAGTGTTTTGTAAGATTGAAGACTTTGATAATGCTCTTGAAATATGATCCTTGATTAATTCTTGATCATGAATGCTTTCACCTCATAATCGATACCAAAATGAGGAGAGATAGGGTGTTTTATACTCAATCCATCATTTTGGGATTTAAAATTTATATAGGTTGACCACATAAATGTTTCCCTAGCTAAAATCCCAACATCAGTCTCCAAGTTAAATTTGGACTCAAAAAACTAGGCACATGATGCCATTAGCAACATTTACCATGAAGAATGAGCCAAACTTTTGTCTAGGTGCTTGTGATATGGGGTAGATGCAAGAAAATAGGAATTAGGTCATTCCAATATTAGGATAGGTCACGAAGGCCAAAAATAAGGATATATAGGGCCTACGTGATGAAATAAATTATTTGATTGGAGCAAAAATAGAGTGGTACATTTAGAAATAAATGACAACCTTGAGTTTTGAATAAATTAAATCAATATAGTACTTTTACCAATAATTTAAAGGTCCAATAAGTGTTAGGAGACTGTGAAATCAAAGTGGAAACCAATACATACTAAAATGGGGCTCAAATGAGCACAAAATTAAGGATAATTACTTTTTATGATGGTACATTAATCATATAAAAACCTAATTATACCCCCTCATGTATCATCAATTCTCAAAAATCATTTTTTTAACAAAATAAAAAATAAAAAAAGATATTTAAGTAATCTTCTTTACATAAATGTATACATATAATTAATTAAAATAATTTGAAAACAAACATAAACTTAATAATTTTTCTCAAAAAATCACAATAAAATATAACTTCTGTAACATTGCATTGTAGAAATTCCTACAAATATTTTTGAGGAAGATTGGACAAAGACCAAGCTCACATTTCACATGGTCCGGTCAAATATTTGCACTCATTGTTTTATTATCATAGGGGAGATAGATAAATGTAAAATAGAGTGGAAGATGAAGATGAAATATAAAAGTAAATGGAAGCCATCATTTTTGAATGAAAAGTGAGTTGTATGATTGGCCATTATCAATTGTAGTGGAGGAGTATTCTATTCTAATCACACCAAATTTATTTTGTTCTTCACTGACACACTGAAGGTAAGGAACTTTTAAAATATATTAGAGAGAATAATGAAAATGGAAACCATAATTTGTATTGGAATGTGTAACATTTTTTTAATGTATTAACCTTGTACAATGTCATCTTTATATTCTCTAATATATTTTGAACAAACTAAAATTGAACATAAACATGTTAAGTGATACGCACATGGTACATTTATTGTAAATGATATGATTATGTTTTTTTATGGTTAGATTATTGTTGTTTCTTTTATGCAATTACACTATCATTTCTAATAACAAGTTATTGTTTGTGTTTTCTATTTGTTGAATAATATTTATGCCTTGTTTAGTGTCAGTTACAAAGTATTCATAATTTGACCTTGTATTTGAAAAACTCTTTCAATTTGAGCTCTTGTTCTATTTATTTTTCTAGCAAGATCAAAGATTGTTCTTTTAATTGTATTTAAAATGTATCCTTGTTAGCTAGTTGATTGGTGATTATTTATCTTAAGATAGGTATAGTTTAATTATTTCAAATTCTAAATCTTGTTAGCTTCAAATTCATCTTAAGGATTCATATGGGGGATTCATGTAAGTGAACATGGTTTTTTCATTATTTTCATTACTATCAAATTTTACAAAATCTCTGCTATTACCACTGTACTTGCATGTGGGCCTACTTGTAAAATATCACTCCTAAGAATATTTGTTTTACTATGTAATTTTGAATATTGGATATACATCGATGATTGAATATCATTATTTTTGTATGTGATATTATCAAAAAAATAGTTTGTGTAAAATACATAGCAATTAAGGTTTAGAGAAAATAGAAGAAAAATTGACCTCTAATAGACTTGTTCCATATGCACCACTAGGATAGATTATATTTTCTCGTAGGAATGTAACATTTCCTATAAGGTTGTTAAGAATTAAGGAAAGGCACCTAGTAATCCCACATAGTCATATCAATATTAAATCTATTCTAAAGGAAGGAAATTTGAGAAAACTAATGGTAGCATAGATAAATATTCTTGCAAGGTTCAATGTTCTTCTTTTGAAGTCAAAAAATACACATATAAGACAAATACGATAGATGAAAAAAAAAATAGTAAGTATTTACTCATGGGGTTTTAGTCGAAACAATTCTGGTTGGAACGATTTCAGTTGGAACCGTTTTGGCCAAAATGTCCTAGGTGGCATCCTAAGTGACAATGACATCACTAAATTCCTCATAAAACATGAAATTCTCAAATTTGCAACAAAATTCTCCTTCAAAATTCATTTTACTCAAAAAACTAAAAATACCTTTTACTAGAGCTCGAAGTCAAGAATCTATTTATATAACTTTTATAATTTTTAAATTAGATTTGGTATATTTTAATTAAAAAATTGCATGTAGGTATTCTAGTATTACAGAAGAGGCTGGTTTGAAAAAAAGAAAAAAATATTGAATCATATTTAAATTTTTTTAAAAATATATGGATCACTAGAGGAGAGAGTCTTCTTAACAAATGTATAATTATTTTTATTAAGACACATTATAGAGAAAATATGGTGGGAGATGAAAAATGCTAAATTTGGGTATGTTGGACTTTGAAATATTATAACGAAGAAGATATACATTGAAAACTATTTTTTTCATTCACTGGCTATGTATGTAATCTTTTTGGGATGTTGAAATCTAGAAAAAATAAGGTCATTTACATTTGGTTTTTTGGTGGGAACTAGACCCCTTGATTTTCAACATTTATTAGCAATAGAAAAGTTTGCTTTAACATTTTTAAAAATAGATGAATTATGGGTAAAAAAAAAATTACATCATCATCAAATTTAAAATAGAAATGTCACGTTTATACCATCAAAATTCAATAGTCTATGTTGTGCTAACCTTTTCCTTTATAAAAGTCTGACATAGGTTTGTACTCAACCCAACCCATACCATTACTAGTAAATACCACTCGTCACTATGTACCAGGTAGAATGTTTTTTCATATCTAATGTCAAATTAATTCAATATTTTGAGGGGAAAATGGGATGGAGATATTGGAGAGAGGGAGAGAGGGAATGGAGAAAGAGAGAGGGGAGGTAGGGAGACAAATATTTCAAACTATTATAGAGGGGAATAAAAAGGACTGAACAGATTTAGGTGACAGAGCTAAACATATACTGGGTAGTGGGTCTAACATACTCAAACATACATATTATCCCCCTTTCATTCCATGACTCACTCTAACATATATATTTTTGTTTAAAGATAATTTTTATGCATAAAATTGTCTTAGTTTTCCTACTTGTCGGACCAACTATTGACTTTCCCACTGACTAATACTATGTTAGAGATAATGGATTGTAGTAATTAAACAAGGGTGCTCCTATTGGTACAAAGAGAGTTGGGAATGGGGCCTAAGGCTCTCCCAAGTAATAAACAATGTGGAAACAACAACAACATAGTGAGAGAAGAAACATCAGAAAACATTTTCATTAATTGATCAAACTCATTACATGCTAGGATGTGAGCCCTTCCCGGTTTTGGCCATATATTCAATCAATTAAAAATTGATTTTCATACATGAGAGGTCACAAACCTGCCTTCCAAAAAATTCAATACTTAATCTTCTATCTTCTCATAATTGACTAAGAAAATTTCCCCTAATATTAAAACAAAGAAAAAATATATATATATACAAGAGTCCACCAAAGAGGTTAGTGCTCAAATCCATAAGTGAGACCCAGATTTATGTCCACAAAGATCCTAATGAGAGACCCCAAATAAATTAAGGTGCATAAATTAAATGAAGAAGTCGGCCACCAAACACAACTCCAAAAACAACTCAAGCAAAGGATGACCAAGCAATAGAGTGACTCAGGAAAAGAATACCTCGAGAAACAAAAGACAAACCCGAGGATAAAAAAATGAACTCTGAACAAGCATAACTGAGCGTCAAAAAATGAACTCAGAAAAATAATGCCCGAGCAATAGAGACTAACTCAGAACAAGCATACCCAAGTGACAAAACCCGAGAAACAGAGTACTCTTACCGAGCAACCTCCAAACGAGCTAATGAACAAAAGAAACCATATTTTTGGTTGAGTAGGATTGCCAAGGACCCAAGATGCTCCTGCATTAGACACCTAGGGATAATAGAAATGATTCCCCAAATCATGTATTTGGTCCAACATATAATGAATCCAACTTAGATTGAGAAATCCAAGATGACTCCTTAATCGATCTGCTCTTCCACTTTATCAGATGCTCCATGTATTCCTTTCCTCTTGTACTTCTTCCAACTCTTTGTTTCAAAATATTCTCAACTTCCTCTATTTTCTTCTTAGGATAATCACTTGGTACTATCACTTCTTCATCAGGTTCATGATACTCATACATTTTTGAAATATTAAATATTGGTGATATATCCACGTCATCTGGTAATTAAACTTCATAAGCATTTCCACTGTCAAATCTTCTCAGTATCTTGCAAGGACCAAATTTCTTCATCTTCAATTTATAATATGTTCCAATAGGAAATCTTCCTTTCTTCAAATGAACCATTACAACATCACCATCTTCAAAAAATTTATGTCTTATTGATCTATCTGCACTATCCTTGTATTTCTAATTTCTTTTCTCCAGCTTGTATTTTACATCTCCATACAATGTCTTCATAAATTCTCCAAATTCCTCTGCTTCAGCACTTATTTTCTCTTCTTAAAAAATATCTCTCAAGTCTAATATACCTCTTGGTTGTGTGCCATGAACAATCTAAAAAGGTGTCTTTCCAGTGCTTCTATTTACTGAACTACTGTATGCAAACTCTGATTGTGCCAACATCAAATCCCAATTACTTGGTGTCTCCAAGTAAGCATCTCAACAAATTACCCAAATTTTGGTTTACAAAATCTATTTATCCATTAGTCTATGAGTGAAATGTAGAACTAAATCTCAACTCAGTATCCAACTTCTTCTAGAGTGTTTTCCAAAATTAAATAACAAACTTACTGTCTCGTTCAGAGATAATACTCCTCAACAATCCATGCAATCTGACAATTTCCTTAAAGAAAAGATCTAATATATGTACTGCATCTGATGTTTCCTAGATGGTATGAAATGTTTCATCTTAGAAAATCTATCCACAACAAAAAAAATATGGAATCATTACCTCTTTCTATCCTAGGTAGGCCAAGAACAAACTCCATGCTGATATCACTCCAAGGTTTCTTAGGAACAGTAATCTATGTATACAATCCAGTATTCTTACTCACTCCTTTTGCAACTTGAAAAAGTCCACATCTTTTAACATATTTCTAAGATTCCTTATACAACTGAGGCCAAAAATACCTTTCCTTTGGCAAACTCAATGTTTTATCAATGCCAAAATGTCCAGCCAACCACTACTATGTTTCTCCTTAATCAAATTAGTTCTCATTGATCCTCTTGGTATACACAACTGAATACCTTTGAACAACATATCTTCCTAAATTAAATAGTCTTCATACTTGATTGATTTGAATTAGAGAACACACTTTCCATTGCTCAAAAAAATTAGGATCACTTTCATTCAAATTCTTCATATCATTAAAACCAAGAACCTCAATTCTCATTTCAGTCAACAAAGATCTTCTTCTACTCAATGCACCATGAACTTTGTTAGAAACTCCACTTTTATGCTTAATCACAAATGTGAAACTCTACAAATACTCTACCCATTTCATATGTCTCTGATTCAACTTATTCTGACTACCCAAATATTTTGAAGCCTAATGATCAGTATACAACACAAATTCATTTGGCATCAAGTAATGTCTACATTTCTTCATAGCTTGAATAATAGAATAGAACTCTTGATCATAGACATAATATTTCTTCTTAGCATCATTTAAATTTTCACTAAAGAATGCAATAGGTTTACCTTCTTGAGTCAACACAACTCCAATTGCACTTCCACTTGCATCACATTCAACTTGAAATACCTTATTGAAATCAGGTAAGGCTAAGACAGGTAATTCAACAAATTTCAGCTTCAAATTATCAAAACTTTTATCATCTCCATGTGTCCATTTGAATTCTCTTTTGTCTCCTCTTATTGGCTCAATCATAGCATTACAAATGGAACTGCAATTTCTGATAAAATTCTTGTAAAAATATACCAATCCGTGAAATGAGCTTACCTCATTGAAATTCTCAAGTGTAGGCAAACTAAGTATAGCTTCAACCTTCTCAGGATCCATCTTCGAATCATCAGCTGAAATCACAAAACCCAAATACACAAGTTCTTCTTTCAAGAAGGAACACTTTTTTAGATTTATCAGCAAATTTTCCTCATTCAATTTCTGCAACACTTGCCTTAGATGCATCAAATGCTCTTCTCTGGTCTTACTGAAAATCAGAATATCATCCAAGTATACAATCACATATTTATTCAATAATTTCTTCAAAACCTTATTCGTTAACCTCATAAATGTACTCGATACATTAGTTAAACCAAAAGGCATAACCAACCACTCATAAAAACCTTCATATTCCTTTAAAGTAGTCTTCCACTCATCACCTTCTATGATTCTGATTTGATGATATCCACTCTTCAAATAAATTTTGGTAAAATACATTGCTCCTCTCAAACAATCCATTATGTCATCCTTTCTTGGTATAGGAAACCTATAGTTCACTGTGATTTTATTGATTATTCTTGAATCAGTGCACATTTTCCATTCTTCATCCTTCTTAGGTGCCAATATAGCAGGTACTGCATACGGACTCAAACATTCTTGGATCAAACCTTTGTTCAACAATTCATGAACTTGTCGGTTAAGATCTTCATTATCGGTCGGTGTTAACCGATGTGCTGCTTTGTTTGGTAAACTATCTATAGGAATTAGATGCATACAATGACTGATATCTCTCATTGGTGGAAAACCATCAGGTACATTATCTAAAATTATCTCCTTGTACTCAGTGATTAATTTATCAACTTCTAGAGGAATTTGATCTTTTGTATTCTTACTCAGTTTGTTGGGAATCAAAGCATAACAAATATCATCTCTTTTGAAACCCTTAGAAACTGTCTACCTTCCATCAAACAAAATTTCATAGATGTACATATCTCACCAACATATTATTCAATCAAAGGTAATAAAATTTGTTTCTTACCATCAACCCAAATAGAATATCTATTCAATCTTCCATCATGTATAGCATGTCTATCATATTGCCAAGGTCTACCCAACCAAATATGACAAAAATCCATAGGCATAATATCACACAACACCATATCATAATATTTTCCAATCTTCAGATTCACAAAACATTGTTCACTCACCATTAATGTATGCTCATCCTTGATCCATGAGATCTGATAGGGCTTTGGATGCTTCATTTTGTCCAACTGCCACTTTTTGACCATTTTCTCAGATGCCAGATTCTTTGAGCTTCCACTATAAACAAAGACTTTACAAACTTTATCTGCAACTCTACATCTGGTATTGAACAAAATTTTCCTTACAGGATCTTGTTTATCTTTCTCACTCCATAGTATCCTTCGGATCGTGAGATTACCTCCCTTCTCTGGTTCATTAAGTGACTCCTCTTGCACCAAATAATTTATTCTACTATTTATCTTCTTGCTTGCATGTGTGCACTCAAAGGATTTATATCCTTCCTCACCACAATTTTAACAAGTTACTTGGAACCCTCTTCTGCTATAACCACCTCAGGAGTAGTCTCCTCTTTCTCGGTATGAGCTTCCACCTTTCCATTCAATCTTTCCTTTATCTTGAGATGTGTCTACATTTGACTTGTCTGGTTTAGATCTATTATTTTCACCATGAGATCTACCTCTTCCTCTAGTGAATCTACCAACTCTGCCTCTTTATCTTTTCTCATATCTCTTGTTCAGTTTGTCCTAAGCTTTTAGGGAAAACTGATATGCCTCTTCAATGCTTTCCATCTTGACCAAGCTGATCTCATCTTGTATAGAACTTCTCAAGACATTCAAATATCTTTCTACTCTTTCCACCTCATCTTCAACATGTCCAGATCTGATGTCCAATCTGTAGAATTCCTTAGTGTAGTCTTTTTTACAGATCTATCTTTCTGCTTCCAATTTTGCATTCTTCTAATCAGGTTAATCTGATAATCATAAGCTAGAAACTTTCCTTTCAATTTGTTCACCATTTTATCCCATACCTTGATTTTGTCTTTACCTTTCTTCTTTTGATTCAATTGCAAATGTTCCCATAATAAGGATGCATGACCTTTTAGCTTTGTACTTGCAATCTTTACTTTCTTGTCTTCTGCTACATTTTCATACTCAAATTACTTTTCCATCTTAGTTATCCAGTCAATCAATTCATTAGAATCCAATTTTCTACTATACTCAGGAGGATTAAACTAAGGTGTGGATTTCAAACTTGGTAAGGCTCTCAGGAATCTTTATTCTTCCTAGTCTATCATAGGTGCAGGTGCAGCTTCACCTTGAACTTCTTCAAATTCATCATCACTAACATCTTCAAGATGTCTTCCTCTGTGTTGGGCTGTCTCAACAACTTCTAATCTTGCAGCCATATGTCTAAGCATATTAGCCAGACCTGGATTTGCATTCCCTATCCCATGAACCATCTTGAAGCCCTTTGCAATTTTAGGTCAGATCACAATCTTCTACCCCACAACAATATCACAAACTAGGGTTAGGGTTTACAAGAAGGAACTTAGATCTCACCAATGCTCTAATACCACCTGACACAAGGAGGGTCAGGAATGGGGCCTAAGGCTCTCCCAAGTACTGAACCAGCTTGTAGAGACAATGTGGAAATAACAACAACACGATGAGAGAAGAAACAATAGAGATCCTTTTCATTAATTGATCAAATTCATTACATGTCAGGTTGTGAGGCCTTCCCGGTTTCGTCCATATATTCAATGAATTAAAAATTGATCTTCATACATGAGAGTGTTGGGATTAATGGGAAGTAGTACTAAGAGGGGAGGGGTGAATCAGTACCTCTAAAACTTTTAACACTTTTTACCTTTCATCCTTAGTAATCAATCTTTATTGTATTACTCATTAGTAATCAATCTTTATTGTATTACCGACCATATTTTTTGTTCTTTCTTATTCATGTAGTATTAATTCATAATATTAATTGTATGCAATCATTCATAGAAAAATTTATGAATATAATAAACACATAACACAAGATATGATATCACAGAAAACTCATGTTAGGAAGTAAAAACTGCGGTGGGGATGGCATGCACAAAACTTCACTATCTACAGAATGAAAGGGAGCTGGTAAAGGATTACAATTTATCACTTTTGATGATTTATCATTTTAGGAGTATTAATGTCGAGACCTATTAAGATCTACTCTGTTAAGAGCTTTAGAAACACTGATTTAAGTGTGCACTCAGTTAAGAAATTTACAATAGGACTGTTAGGTCCACCTTCCTTGAAAGGATTTCTTAAGTGTACTATACTTGTTATGATGAGAACAATATGTTTGACCTGACTATATGCAATCTATCATTTCTGATTAATTATCCTTTAAAATCTCACAATATATGAATATCACCTATAGTGATTGATTAATACCTTTCTCTACTCGTTGGTAGCATGTGTTCTTGTTCTTGAAACTGAATTGATCTTTTTTTGTCCTTCTGCGTGAATTCTCTTGTCTTGTCCTTAGATGCTCTTAGTGGCTACAATCATCATCAAAAAATATGTTCATAATATATTGAGCATCTATTTATACAATTATTTGACCTATTCTAGAATCACACATTACAAAGTTAACTCTAGATCCAAGGTTTACAACTGGACCTTGATCTTTAGTTTGCATGTCTTAAATCAGTTAAACTGATAAAAAAATAATAATTACATTTCTTCCTCCACACATAATGGATTTAAAACAAATCAAGAAGCTAAATATACAACTTTAGTGATTTATCATACGTGGAAAGTCAGATCCACTTTTTGCGAGATGTAACTGACTGTCAATTCTTGGTCATTGGGTTGAACTGAAAGTCTGTCGGTGTTTCTTTCTGAGCTGATCATCGGGTTCCCTTCATCTGTCGGGTTCCTCTCTTTGCTATTTTATCGGGTTGCACTGTTGGTTACTCATCGGGTTCCTTGGTCCCTTTTGTCATTGGGTAACACTGAATAGTTTTTTTGGGATGCTTTGTACTTGGCAGAATCAGGTAACCTTGGCATCGGGTAGTGTTGTACCCTGTCTATCAGTGTAGTATAAACCGATGGTGTGTATCATGTTTTTCCTTGTATATACTAATGGAAAAATATAATGTCTTCAATCTCCCCCTTTTACATTAGTATCAAAAATTTATGTGTGCATAATACTAAAGTATTTATTATGTACACCATGTTTATCTCCTTGTCACTATATGACTCCCCCTAACTGTATGCATTAGTATAGTATAAGTATATGTACATGTATATTATAGATTCCTTTTTTTGTTCTATAATTATATGTACATGTATACTATACATTACTCTTTTTTTTCTCTCCTCATTCTGATGACTGAATATACATATCATATCATTTTCCCCTTTTAACTGAAGTGAGTGAACATATCCTTTCCCGCTTTATTTGTTACTCATGAAAAAATGTACAACTTATAAGTCGTCAAAAAAATGTGACAAAAAAGTGTAACTTACAATGTATCAAGAATATGTGAATGGGTGTTCTTGATATCCTCGATCTTCTTCTCCCATTTTTCTCTGAGGAATTCCAATTCCATGTGTTCTATCTCTATTGTGGCATGCATATCATAAATATTTTCTAGGATAGACATTTCTGGGGTGGAAATAAGTGCTCTGGCCTCTTTCATGTGATTTTTCAATAATGAGACTATCGGTAAGAGTTGATCTTGGAGCTCATTTACCTCATCTTTGAAATTGGTTTCTACAATTTGTATATCCTGTCTCAACTTCTCACCTTGCTTTAGCTGCTCATTGTGCAATTCGATTGCCTCTTCACTTTTTGTGAGACTTTGTGCACTTGTTTGAATATCAACATCTATCTGTGCTATATTGTCGGTATACTCCTTCATGAGTTGATTTAATGTGCATAATTTTTGTATCAAGGTAATAGCTTCTGAAATAATGGGTTCTATTGTGCTTACCAGTTCTAAAAGATTTACCTTTTGTAATGCTACTTCTTGGCTTATCTTTTTAGCTAACTTGAACTCATACTTTTTTCCAAGTCTTTCTTCCATAGATTTATCAGCATTTATGTTCTTATATGTGATTGCTTCTATGAGAACCACTAATTGATCAGGCATTGCGATTGTTTGTGTCATGCCCAAAATTTCACGCCCAAAACACAACAACTTTTTTTTTTTTTTTTTGAGAAATTAAATACCAAAATTACAACTAGAGGGTCTAAGGGGAATCATGACTAGAGTCAACATCCCTTAACCCTAAACGCTTTTAAAGATAAAGGTTGGATTTACTTATAAGCTAAGGATACTGCGTTAATATTAAACCCTCTAGGTTATGGTA
>MU223571.1:1413001-1430423 GCA_018584345.1 Thuja plicata | reverse complement strand
GTTTTTAAATAAAAATCCTTCATGCTAGGTTGTATTCATCACTGATTCATAGCATATTCTGAGGGCTAATATGTTGTTAATCACACTCCTCCTAGTTAGCAGGCAATAGGTCAGTTTTAGTGGGTTTCACATATTTTTCTAACCCTTTTGGACTAATATAATGACTTATTGAGTGTTTGTGTTGTTTCTGACAGGGGCTGTTTGATCAACATCTAAATTAGGTACAATTTGTTGAAATATTCCTTGTGATACCTCAAGTACCTTTTCCTCCTTTGTGGATTTTCTCAATTTGTCCAGCATTTTTTTCTCTCACAAAGTCATGCATACTTTGTCAATTCATTTGGATCCAATGTCGTAGGATCACAAACTAGAATCTCAATGATTTCATCCAGAGTGACGTGATTCTTATGCTTCCTCTTCTTCTTCTTTGAGATTTGTGTGGATGCAGATGTATAAACTACCATTGCTAGTTCATTTGTCTTTTCTGATGTGCTCGGTGAAGGCTTTGTAGATGATTCTTCTTGTATTTTCTGCTTGGTGTTAACCTGTCAGTTTGGTTAAGACGTCTCTCCATCAACCTTGGGCATCTCTATAGATTTCCCTTATGTTCTCTTCTCCTGGTCATCTATCTTTTCCTTTTCACCTTCTTTCTTCTTATTGTCCTCTTCTACTTGTTTCTCTTCTTCTTTGTTCTAATCAGTAGACTTGTCTTTTTGATCATTGGTTGCAGCTTGTTCTGCAGTTGTGTCTTTTGGTTCATCAGTTGTGTCTTTTGGTTCTACATCACCCTTTTCCTCAGGTGTGCTTGTATCTTCTAAATTTGATTCTTCATTACCTTCAAGCATATTTATTGCCTTCATCAATACTAGCATATTGCTTTGTGTGGTATCTTGTGTTGTATCTAGAGTGGTGTCCTTCTCATCAGTTTTGGCTTATTGAGAAATGACATCTTCATCTTTTTGTATTTTCTCTGCAAGGTATGGTCCTATGATGTCAATGACTGAAGTGTCCTACCATGTCTCCTCAACAACATTCATTTCTTGATTCCTTGTTGTCTTCAATTCTTGTTGCTTTACTTGATCCTTAAGAGATATAAATATTGCATCATCTTTCTTCTGTGGATCTTTGTCAGAATCATAATGTGTGATGTATTGAATGTCAAGATCATCCAAGACTTTTTCTAAGTCAATTGGATCCATATCTTCAAAATTTTCCAAAGTAATGTGCTTAGGACTTGTTGTTTCTTTATCCTCCTCTACATGAGGTGTGTTGGTGAGAATTAATTGATTCGCATGACTTGTTGACTCTGCAGGTAGTTCTAAGAGTTGTCTCCATTTGGTCTTGGTCATACTGTCTAGCTCTATAAACTTATCTTCTAGTAGTTTGTAAGATCTTATCTTAGCTACAAATTTTCTTGAGTGCTTTTTCATTATTTATTTGATCTCTTCCATCTTTGATTTGGGAGGCATTAGATTGAAAATTACCCTCTCCCTTTCTTCTCTTTCTATTTGTAAAGCATATGACCATTGCTGAGATATTCTCTTACCCATCTCTTTGTGTATTTGGTTGACAAATTCAGCTGGTACATATTTTTACTTGAACATTGCCCTGATTATTGCATCTTGTATCTTATTTTGGTCCTCTGGCTTAAGTGTATCCCATTGTCCAATTTTCCTATCAGACATGGTGCCAGTTGCAACAATAGAATTAGTAGCCTCATCAATTGTTTGATTTCTAAAATTTTTCTTAACTACATCATGCTCATCATCTTTTGTATCTTCTATGTCATCTTTGGTCCTGACTAGTCTTTTTCTCCTTTTTGTAGGTTTTTGTTTCTTTGTTTGCTTCTTGGTTTTCTTTACTATTGGCTACTTCCTCTTATAGGTCATTACTTGACCTTTCTTAAGAGGTGTTGTATCAGTTTTAGCAGTTTGGTTCCTTGTCCTTTGTTTCTTTGTAGGAGGTGGAGGTGCATCAAATTCAGTTGCCTCATAATCTAATTTATTCTCATCTTTCCCTTCACTGATGGTACCCTATTCATCGATTTCCTTTGTTTGATCTTTTTCCACCTCATTAACAGATATAATCTTCTCAAGATTCTTCACCATTTTATTCTTCTTGTTGACAGTCTGTTTGATTACTAGGCCTGATTTAATCTTGGACTTTGCCTCTTCATATGTGCCAAATCTTGTTTTCGTGTTGTCAAGGGGCTCATTCACCAATGCATCATTTTCTTTTGTAGCTTGATCTATGTTGATTTCATAATCAAGAGGTGCTAACCAAGCTATTCTGGGTACAACCGGTTTAATGTGAGTGAAGTCTGTGTCTACCATGAAACATATTTCATCCCTATTTTTTTCAATTAGTTGCTCAGGGATCCTCACTCTTTCCATCATATTTTCCTTGAATTCAAGGAAGTATGTAGTCATCACTGAATCAAAATTTTCACCTAGTGACTTCATATGTTCACCAATTTGTAGTGTGACTAGTTTGGTAGTATCCCACTTTACTTTTCGTACTGAAGGAAAGTATTCTTGAAAGTAGAAGAATATATACATGATAAGTGAACCAAACTTACATGTGTTTGTCTTTTCTGACCCGATTGTTTCCATGTTCTCATCAACTTGTTTTAACAAGATCTCAAATAGATCCATCTATATTCCCTTTCTCACTTTTTTGTAAGTTGTGCTTACTATTATAGATGCAATGTTGTTCCGCCTGCTTGCTTGGAAGAACTTGTAGCCACTTAGACATGCACGTAACCTTAGTTCCTCGTTGGTGATGGTTTTCACTTTAAGACCTCTATTATCCCATACAACATTTGTGAGCTTTTCAACGTCTATCCTAGAGGGATGTTTGTGTGCCTATGGCTTGTCAGTTATTGGATAACCAATTATAGCGTGCAACACACCCTTAGTGATCTGTTTAGGTTCATCTAACCACAATTTCTAGTCATGCATTCTGCTTAAAACTAACCTAATCCAGTCGGTTTTGAAAACCCTCAGGAAATATAGGGCATTTTTTATCCCTTTAACTTGTAGATGCTTATGTTCATCTTTTAGGTTTCCTTCTACATCACACAACTTCTTGTAAGCTTCATCCATTTCTAGATCACCTATTTCAGCGATCTTGTAGTGAATGTAGGACATTACATCCTCTATTAGAAAAGCCTAGGTGGAATTTTCAAAAAAGTGCCAGAATCATCGGGTTGCGATGAAATCTCTGAGCATATCCTATAGTTTGTTCCACACAGGTGATGTTCTTAATTAACCTAACCACATTCTTCTTATCATTCTTAATCGTTATGGTTCTTGAAGTGGTTGCCATCGTATTTCAAATTTAGGGCTTTTCCATAAATGATAACAGAGTTCTTTGGTGCCCTTGGTACTTACTTCAATCTGTGTAGATGGTGAGTGATCTATTTGGGGTGTGCTGGATCGAGTTGAGGTCACTCTGCTAAATGCTCTTTAATTTCTTTGTTTTTTCTTTGCTCTTTCTCTTCAAATCACGTTTGTAAAATAAAATGCTCCGTCGGGTATTTATAGACTTTTTCCCTAAGTCTTTATGCTCAACAACTCATCGGGTCATAAAGACAGAGTTCATCGGGAAGACTCTCAAATAACATTTTCCGTGTTGACAGGATGCTCGGGATAGCTGCTAAGATGTTTGCATTTATGGATGGATATCAGTATTATGTCAAGACAACTTTATATCTTTTCTTCTTTACCGATGGGTGTCGGGTTACATTAGCAACTTAGCCTTTTTATGTGTTAACCAAAAAATTCTCAGAAAGTGTAGACAACTCATCCTTTATGTTCACTAATGATTTTTGGTATGTGTTTACTGGCAGGGTTGATTTCTCAGAATTGTAACAAGTAACATAACATGCATCTCTATTCATGCAGATTTTGAATATCTATCTATTGTATAATGGGACTAATGTAAAGTATGACTTGGTCTAATGCAGTTTCATATTTCCTTGTTCAACATTAACTGGGGGTGATGATGTCACCAGATCCATTGGATGGGGTGTCACCATTTGCATTGCTTGGTCCAGTTGATGACATGTAACTGATTGAATATTTGAAGATGTTAAGTTGATGATCATGCAAGACATTAAATCAGTTAATGTATTATAATATCATTGATGTCAACTTGATATAATCAATATGGTCATGGAAATAATGCTAAAGAATTCAAGGAAGCCATGAATCAAGGCTATGCTATCAGTAATGCATATAATTCAAGTACTCACAAAGTTACTATACACACCAACAGAGTGCACATCGACGATGAGAGTAAAAGAAGCAAAGTCATAGTGTTACATGGCGAGCTATTGCAGAGCATTACCGATGAGAAAATTTATAGTGTTGCTCGACGAGAAAAACACAGTGTAACCGGAAGGACAAAATTACAGTGTTGCCCAAAGAAAAAGACAAGGACGGAGATCCCAATGACAACTGAAGTCACACCGATGGAACAATCAATTATCACCGACAACTAATTGAAGTTTTGACCAACATAACAGAGAGTTCAAAAAATGACAAAATGCTTAGCTTTCAAGAGCTAAAGATAGACTTGTCATTGTTTTAATCATCTAGATAAAGCTAGACATAAGTAACTGATTTAAAGCTGATTTGTCCAGTTGGAAAGAATATCTGTATGACTTCAAATTGGAGTTTGCTTTAAATCTATTAGGGAGAATTGTGGATCGCACCAAGGATAAAAAAATCCAAGAAAAGAGGAAATCATGCCTATATAGAGATAAACCCAATTCATTACGAATTGAGTGGGGTGAACAAAAGAAAAGAGGAAAGATGCAAAAGAGAATCTAAAGGAGAAGAAATTCTTCTTTCAGTCCTGATCAACAAGATAGAAGAAAGAGATAGATTCTGCAGACACCGATGAATAATGAGATAGCATCATAGAGAAGAACAGTGTGGAGCAAAGGTATAAGTGATTATATTGATCAGTGATGTAATGGACTTATAATAGATCTGAAAATCTGCAATTGAGTTGTATGTATGAACAGATCATTAGTGTTTTGGTTTAACCATTGAAGCATCAAGTCTCTTAACCGAGAAATACTTAAAAGTCTTTTACAATTGAGATACATCCCAAGGAGTATCAAAAATTTTGATCATTAAAGTAGCATTGGATATGCTCGATACCTATTGACAGGCCAAGTGAGTATTTGATCAAGGATGGTAGCATTAGATGTCAGATACTAGGTGAGGAACTATCTTTAAATCATCTAAAATGGTCACACCTAATAGTGTGTTTGTAACCTTACACAGGGTTGGCTCTTAACAGGGCTCACTTCAAAAGAGTAAAAATTTGGTGTACCAGTCCCAATGGTTTTTCCCTTAATAGGGTTTCTATGTTAAAAATCCATGTGTTATGTGTTTATGTTCTATTTCTTTACTATTTTATATTTCACATATGCAATTCTTGATTGATCGGTATACTCTGCATATTTACTGTGTTTCGGTAAATAGGTAATAGATTATCGATAAACCAAAAGAAGATGGTTTAAGGCATTCATCTTGTAGGACAAAAGATAACTAGAGGCATAATATTTGGTTATAATTTTTAAGGGTTGATTTAAGGATTTATTTTTTAGGCCACCGATTCANCCCCCCCCCCCCATTCTCAGTTATTACTAACAGTTGGTATCAGATATTGTGTGCTTAGAAGGAAGGTTTCAAGACCTAAGATAAAGATCACAAGATGAACAGACGAGATGTGCCCAAGCTAAACAAAGACAATTTTGCTTCATGGCAGAGTAGAATAAGACTCAACTTATCAGGTATTGGTAGTGATGTTACTCAATACTTAGATGCTAAATATGTGTTACCCACAGGAGCACCAACAATTGAACAAATGAGAGAGAAGCATGATCAAAACTGCATGATGATAGAGCTTTCTTCCTCACTCTCTAATGCTGAATTTGAAGATGTCAAAACCTGCAAGACTGCAAAGCAGATGTGGGACAAATTGATGCTTGTACATGGTGGTGACAAGAATTTTTTGAGAGCCAAGGAAGAAAGACTTAGATTAAATTTTGACGATCTCAAAATGAAAGAAGGTGAAAACATCACTCAGTACAACACAAGAATCAAAGAGGTAGTCAGTGCTATCTAACGAGTTGGAGGTGTACTAGATGAAGATACAGTGGTAAGTAAAATTCTAAGAACCTTAATGCCTACTTATGCTATTAGAGTATCTTCTATTCAAGAAATGTTACCCTAGAAAATTTGATTGGAAGACTAATTTCATTTGAGATGAATAACTTTGATAATAGTGTCTTACCAAACATAGAGTCTACATTCAGATCCTCTATGAGAATAAGTAAACCAAGTCACAAAAACACTATCAGAAAAGATAGTGATAGTGAAAGTGAAGAATAAGATCTTGATGAAATTAAAGCACTTATGGCTAGAACAATGGAGAGAGGCAAAGGTAAATACAAAGGTAAATTGCCACTAGTTTGTTTTAATTGTAAAGAGATTGGACACTTTGTTGCAAGATGTCCTAATAGAAGAAAAGATGACATAAGTAATGACAAATCATTTGAAAAGAAGTCTGATAGAGGTGATTACAGAAGCTACTGACAATCAGAAAGAAGAGATACCTGAGACTACAAGGACAAAGGAAAGAAGGCCAGTTACGTAGAAAAATGCAGAGATGAAGATACAAACACCAAATCTGATGAAGACATCAAGATGGTGTTTGTAGCAGTAAAAGATGATTCAGATGATGATGCAGAAAGGTATGTAATAACAACTCTCATATCTAAAGTTAGTAAAAATAATGTTTAGATCATAGATAGTGGCTACACACACCATATGACCGGTGAGAAGAAAAAGTTTGAGACTTTTGAATACTATAATGGTGGCTCAGTAAGAATAGGTAATGATACACCTTGTCCAATTGAAGGTAGAGGAACAATAATGTTGAATAACCAGATAAAATGTGAAAATGCTTATTGGGTAAATGTTTTAAATTATAATCTATTGAGTGTTTCTCAGTTGAATAATTTAGGTCACAGAGTAGCATTTGAAAATAAGAAGGCAAAGATCTTCAATAAGTCAAGAAATCTGATTGGTATTGGTGAACAGAAAAAAGGTAACTTATTCTATCTGAATGATACTGACACCACTTGTTTGATTTCTACAAACAAAGACATATGGTTGTGGCACAAAATATTGTGTCATGTGAACTTTGATGACATGATAAAGATAAGAAAATAGAAAAATGTAAGAGTCCTACCAATGATGACTAAGCCTGACAACATCATGTGTAAGAATTGTCAGAAAGGTAAGATGACAAAATGTAGTTTCAAAAGAAAAACCCATACATCTGATGCAATTCTAGAATTACTTCATACCGATTTATGTGGACCCATGAGGACAAAGAGTTATTATGGAGATAGATATTTTATTCTCTTTGTTCATGATTTTTCTTAAATGATGACAATCATGTTTCTAAACGATAAATCAGAAGCAGTCAAGATGTTTAAATGGTACAAAGCAATCGTTGAGAAACAAAGTGGTAAGGAACTAAAATTCTTAAGATCAGATAGAGGAGGGGAATTTATTTTAGATGAATTCACTAACTTTTGCAATGAGCATGGAATAAAAAGAGAGGTCTCTGCACCAAGAACACCACAACAAAATGGAATTGCTGAAAGAAGGAACAGATCCATAGTTGATTGTGTAAGGACACTAATGATAGAGAAATGGATCACCCAAATATTTTAGAGAGAAGCTATGAGTACTGTTGTTTACACATTGAACAGATTACAATTGAAGAAAGACACCAAGAAGACACCTTATGAGCTTTAATATGACTATACACCCAATGTAAGTTACTTCCAAAAATTTGGTAGTCAATGTTATATCTTAAAAGATGATAGAAATGGTAGACTTGATGCCAAGAGTGATGAGGGAATCTTTCTAGGGTATTCCACCAAGATCAAGGCTTATAAATGTCTCAATAAAGCCTCTATCTAAATTGTTGAAAGTGCAAATGTAAAAATAGATGAATTTGCAAAAAAGAATGAAAAGGAAAGAAATAAAGAACCAGAGGACTACATCAAGTTTTCTTAAAATGAGGAACCTAACACTCTACCTGACCAACAATTTAGAGCTCCCAAGCAATAGATCATTGCACCTGAGCATCAGGTTGCAAATACTGACGATCAAGATACTGCTCGAAATGATGTACCAAGTGATAGAGAACAAAATGATGATCAAGATGATAGAAAAATTATTGAACCTGTACTTGCAAGATATGTCAAGAGGAACCATCCACAAAACCAAATCATAAGAGACAAGAAGGCTAGCATGACAACTAGAGCTAAGTCTCTAAATATAAGATGTCTTTTTTGTGATTATGAGCCTAAATATGTCAATGTTGTACTTGATAATGATGAATGGATAAGTTCTATGAATGAAGAGATTGAGAAGATAGAGAAAAATAAGACATGGACACTTGTACTGAGACCAGATGAAAAGAATGTCATTGGTACAAAATGGATATTCAAGAATAAGTTGAATGAGAATGGAGAAGTCACAAGAAATAATGCAAGAATAGTATGTGAGGGGTATGCACAAGAAGAAGGGATTGATTATGGAGAAACATTTGCACCCATTTCTAGGCTAGGAGTGAGAATATTCCTTTCTTATGCTGCATATTAAGGCTTCAAGGTATACCAAATGGATGTCAAGTCTTCATTCTTGAATGGAATACTTAAGGAAGAGGTATACATTGAGAAACTAGAAGGGTTTGTTGATCCAGACAAGAGGAACATGGTATGTAGACTACAGAAATCCTTGTATGGATTGAAACAAGCACCCCAAGCCTGGTATGAAAGACTTTATTCCTATCTTATAAGTATTGGATTTGTAAGGACTAGTGAAATAGTAATCTTTATTTGAAGGAAGATACTAATGCTAACACTTTGATTGCTGAGATATTTGTTGATGAAATCTTTTTTTGAGGCAATGGTATGCTATGAAAATCATTTGCTAATGAAATGAGCAAGGAATTTGAGATGTCTATGTTTGGAGAGATCAAGTTTTATCTTGGTCTATAAATCATGCAACAAGATGAAGGTATTTTCATTACACAATCCAAGTACATCAAGGAAGTACTAATAATATTCAAGATGGAAGAGTCCAAACCAGTTGGAACACTGATGGATACTAGATGGAAACTGACAAAGGAGGACAAGTCATAAGAGGTAAATCAAACTTTGTACAGATCAATGATTGGAAAACTCATTTATGTTGTACATACTAGACCAGATATTGCGCATGCAGTAAGAATTGTTGCAAGGTTTTCTGCTAATCCTAGGGAATCACATATGGCTACTATGAAAAGAATCCTAAGATATCTGAAGAATACCAAAGAATATGGCTTATGGTATAGAAGAGAAGGAAAATTTCAACTTAAGGTCTTTACCAACACTGATTGGGCTAGAAATATTGATGACTGGAAGAGAAAAACTAGAGGAGCATTCTTTATGGGTGACAGACTTGTCACATAGATCAACAAGAAGGAAGGATGCATATCTCAGTCTACTACAGAGGCAGAGTATGTTGTTGATGCTGCAAACTGCTCAAATATTGCATGGATCAAACAATTACTGGAAGGTATGCATATGAAAATTCTAGAACCAATGATTATCTATTGTGACAATACCAGTGCAATAAACATTTCCAAGAATCCAGTCATGCATGCTAAAAGAAAGCATATTGCCATCATGTATCATTATTTAAGACAACAAGTTCAGACAAAGGAAGTGATACTTGAGTATGTGCAATCAAAGGAACAATTGACCAATATCTTCACCAAGCCACTGCCCAAGGATGCATTTGAATACTTGAGAAATAGACTAGGGATTAGACCCTTGGCTACTAGTTAGTAAAATGAGTAGAAGGTTGCATCAGCCTGCCCATTATCAGAATACCATTCATGTTGACGCCAGCAGAGAAAGATGGACTTCTAAGATAAATATATACACTAAAAGGTATTTATCTACTTTGAGAAATAGATTTATTACCGATGGATTGATAAATTCAAGGAATATATTATGAATAGAAAGGATTCGTTTGACACTGTTGTCAAATATTAGTTTAAAAAGATGCCTATTTGGCATTGTTGTCAAAGCGGGAGAAATATCTCATTATCATTCTAATCTAATAAAGGGAGAGATTATATTCAGTATCATCTCAGGGAGAGATTATATCCATTGAAGTATCCAAAGGGTGAGATTTAATCAGAAAGGGAGAGTACACACAAGGGAAGAGAATTGTTGATAAGAAACATCAAAAGAAAGGAGAACAGTCAAAGGGAGAGAGTTTGACACAAAAGGAGAACACATCACATCAGAGAAAGAAAGATTATACACCTATGCAGTAAAGGGATTGAAGACAAATAGAAAGCTGCAAAAATCAAATCTAAGCTATTTGAGCTTACTGAAAGCCAGGTATTTGTAATAGTTACATTAGAAAAGCTTGATGAAACTGTATATTTCATATTGTATTAGCAATAGTATAGTATGATAATATATTATGTTTCCATCAATGCCAAAGGGAGAGATTGATGACATGTCACTGATCAAATGTTTGAAGATGTTAAGTTGATGATCATGCAAGACATTAAATAAGTTAATGTATTATATTGTCATTGATGTCTACTTGATATAATTTTTATGGTCATGGAAACAATGCTAAAGACTTCAAGGAAATCATGAATCAAGGCTATGCTATCACTAATGCATATAAGTCAAGTACTCACAAAGTTACTATACACACTGACAGAGTGCACACTGACGGTCAGAGTAAAAGAAGCAAAGTCACGGTGTTACCTGAAGAGCTATTGCAGAGAATTACCGATGAGTAAAGTTATAGTGTTGCCCAACGAGAAAAAAATAGTGTAACCAGACGGACAAAATTACAGTGTTGCTTGACAGAAAAGACAAGGATGGAGATCCCGATGTCAACTGAAGTCACACTGATGGAATAGTCAGTTATCACCGACGACTAAATGAAGTTGACTAACATGACAGAGAGTTCAGAAAATGACAAAATACTTAGCTTTGAAGAGCTAAAGATAGACTTATCATTGTTTTAATCATCCATATTAAGCTGGAGATAAGTAACTGATTTAAAGCTGATTTGTCCAGTTGGCAAGAAGATCTCTATGAGATTAAACTGGAGTTTTCTTTAAATCTATTGGTGAGAATTGTGGATCACGCCAAGAATCAAGAAAGCCAAGAAAAGAGGAAATCATGTCTATATAGAGACAAACCCAATTCATTACAAATTGAGTGGGGTGAACAAAAGAAAAGAGGAAAGATGCAAAAGAGAATATGAAGGAGAAGAAAGTCTTCATCCAATCCTAATAAACAAGCTAGAAGAAAGAGCTAGATTTTCTAGACACTGACGAATAGTGATACAACAACACAGAGCATAACACTATGGAGAAAAGGTATAAGTGATTATATTGATCAGTGAGGTAATGGACTTACAATAGATCTGAAAATCTACAATTGAGTTTTATGTATGAATAGATCATTAGTGTTTCAGTTTAACCATTGAAGCATCAAGTCTCCTAACCGAGAAAGACTTAAAATTCTTTTACAATTGAGATACATCCCAAGGAGTATCAAAAATTTTGATCATAAAAGTATCATTGGATATGTCTGATACCTATTGATAGGCCAAGTGAGTGTTTGATCAAGGATGGTAGCATTAGATGCCAGATACTAGGTGAAAAACTATCTTTAAATCCTCTAACAAGGTCACACCTAACAGTGTGTTTATAACCTTTAACAGGGTTGGCTCTTAACAGGGCTCACTTCAGAAGACTGGAAATTTGGGGTACCGGTCCTAGTGTTTTTTTCCCTAACAGGGTTTCCATGTTAAAAATCCATGTGTTATGTGTTTATATTTTATTGCTTTACTTTTTTACATTTCTCATATGCAATTCTGGATTGATCGATATACTCTGCATATTTATTGTGTTTCGGTAAATAGGTAACTGCTTATCAGTAAACAAAAAGAGGAAGGTTTAACAAAGCAATCCGACAAGTAGAAAATTGATATAAGTATTTCAAGGCATTCATCTTGTAGGATAGAAGATAACTAGAGGCATAATCTTTGGTTATAAATTTTAAGGATTAATTTTTGAGGCCACTGATTCACTGCCCCTCCCCCCTCCCCTCTCAGTTATTACTAGCACCATCTTCATCATTGCTTGAAGATTTTTTCCACATTTTATCTCTAGCCCTCTAGATATCTTCAATGGTGTTTCCATTGGGATATGTGCTTGTCTTTGTCATTCGGTCTTTGCAGTCTTTCTTGATATGACCAACTTTATGACAAAGTAAGCATGCCATTGTGGGATTTGTCTAGCCTCTAGACCTTTTGGTCCATGCTCTCATGCAGTTTGCAGCAATGTGACCATATCTACCACATGTTGTACAATTTCTCCATGTACTATAGTCTCATACATATTGATTACCAATTCTCTTTGGTTGATAAGGAATTTCTTGACCTTTAGGCTTCCATGCTTGCCTTTTCTTTTTCAAGAATTCATTAGTTGTGTGTCCATTAATTTTGCATGTAGGATAGTATTTGTCCATGTAAGTTTCCTTCATTGGTTGATCCACCTTAGACTTACATTCATATGCTTTATGTACTTTCTTGTTACATTTATAACAAAATCCTATGAATGAAGATGTAGATTTAGGATACCTTTCATTTTTCCTCTACATACATTTTATGTGGGGCCTTTCTTTCCACAGTTCTTGCATGTAAGCTTTTTTGGTCTTGGATTTTCATAGACATTCTTTGGATTTGCTTGATTTGATGATTCTCCATTTTCAGTAAAACCTAGACCATTTTTTTTGTTGACTCTTCGTTGTCCTTCAAGAAAATCGTCCATTCTTTTATTTATCTCTTCATTCTTTCTGATAACTTCATTATGTTGTTGCTTAATTGTAACCTCATGCTTTAGTTTTTCATTCTCTTCTCTTAGTTCACTGATAGCTTGTACTCTTTCAATGAGTTCTATATTTATTCTATTTTCTTCTTGACTCATACGAATAATCTGATTAGTAATATCATGGTGATGCTCATCATGTCTTTGAATTTATAACTCCTTTTCTTGTAGTTTCTCTGTAATCTTCCTTCTGTCATCAATAGCTAGTGTTCTTTCTATTTCATCTTGTCTAGCAGAACTCATCACATCAATCATTCATCCCATCTGGGTCTCTTGACCAATTTGTAGCATCTTTATTTTCTTTGTCAGGTGTTGATTGATCTCCTTTACATTTGTGATGCTTTCTTCTGATGTATCTGATGCTTTGCTTGTAGTTGATCCTAAAGATTTAAAGAAATCTGGAATCTCTTCTTCTTGATAATATTTTTCATTGCTCCAAGTTTCCATACCTTTCCTCTGATCCAATAGCTCTCTCATCTTGACTCTTGCCTCTTTATACTGTTCATAGACCATTTGAATTTCAAGCTTTTTGTTCTCAATATTTTTATCAAGTTTGTACTTCTCCATTGTGTGATCTTTGCTCTTAACCCTTTAAGCTTTTCAAGAGGAGACTTAGCTCTGATACCAATTGTTGGGATTAATGGGAAGTATTACTAAGAGGGGAGGGGTGAATCAGTACCTCTAAAACTTTTAACACTTTTTACCTTTCATCATTAGTAATCAATATTTATTGTATTACAGACCATATCTGTTATTCTTTCTTATGCATGTAGTATTAATTTATAATCTTAATTTTATGCAATCAGTCCTAGAAACATTCACGAAAGTAATAAACACATAACACAAGATATGATATCATAGAAAACTTCTGTTAGGAAGTAAAAACTGTGGTAGGGATAACACCCACAAAACTTCACTATCTGCAAAATGGAAGGGAGCTAGTAAAAGCTTACAATTGATCACTTCTGAAGATCTACTCTATTAGGAGTATTAATGTAAAGACATATTAATATCTACTCTGTTAAGAGATTTAGCAACACTAATTTAAGTGTGCACTCGGTTAAGAGATTTACAATACGACTGTTAGGTCCACCTTCCTTGAAAGGATTTTTTAAGTGTGCTACACTTGTTAGAATGAGTAAAATATGTTTGACCTGACTGTATGCAATCTATCATTTTTGATTAAATATTATTTAAAATCTCATAGTATATGAATATCACATATAGTGATTGATCAATACCTTTCTTTGCTCGTCGGTAGCCTGTGTTCTTGTTCTTGAAATTGAATTGATCCTTTTCTGTCCTTCTGCATGAATTTTCTTGGCTGGTCCTTGAATGCTCTCAATGGCTACAATCATCATTGAAAAATATGTTCATAATAGATTTAGAATCTATTTATACAAGTATTTGACCTATTCTAGAATCACGCATTACAAAGTTAGCTCTAGATCCAAGGTTTACAACTTGACCTTGATCTTTAGTTTGCATGTTTTACATCAGTTAAAATGATTAAAAAAAAAATAATTACATTGCGTCCTCCACACATAATGGATTTAAAACAAATCAAGAAGCTAAATATACAACTTCAGTGATTTATCTGACGTGGAAAGTCAGATCCACTTTTTGCGGGATGTAACTAACTATCACTTCTTGGTCGTCAAGTTGAACTGAAAGTGTTCTAGTGTTCCTTTATGAACTGATCGTCAAGTTCCCTTCATCTGTCAGGTTCCTCTCTTTTCTATTTTGTCAGGTTGCACTATTGGTTACTCATCGGGTTCCTTTGTCCCTTTTGTCATCGGTTAACACTGAATAGTGTTTGTCAAGCTGCTTTGTACTTGGCAATATCAGGTAACCTTGGCATCGGGTAGTGTTGTTCCTAGTCTATTGGTGTAGTATAAACTGATGGTGTGTATCATGTTTTTCCTTGTATATACTAATGGAAAAATATAATGTCTTCAGAGAGGTCACAAACCTGCCTTCCAAACAATTCAATACTTAATCTTCTATCTTCTCAAAATTGCCTACAAAAATTGCCCCTAAAACTAACACACAAAAAAAAATATACACAAGAGTCTACCAAAGAGGTCGACGCTCAAATCCATAAGTGAGACCCAGATTTCGGTCCACACAAATACCAATGAGAGACCCCAAATAAATTAATCCATGGAAATTAAATGTAGAATTCAGCCACTAGATCCAGCTCCAAAATAAACAACTCGGGTAAAGAATGACCGAGCAATTGAGTGACTCGGGAAAAGAACACCCCAAGCAAAAGAAGACAAACCCAAGCGTCAAAAAATGAACTTAGAACAAGCATAACTGAGAATCATAAAATGAACTCAGAACAAGCATGCTTGAGTGATGGAAACCTGAGCAATAGAGACCAACTCGGAACAAGCATACCTAAGCAACAAAATCTGAGCAGTAGAGTACTTTTACCGAGCAACCTCCAAACAAGCTAATGAACTAAAGCAAGCATATTTTTGGTTGAGCAAGATTGCCAAGGACCCAAGATGCTTCTGCATCACCTATGGTGGTATCCTCATCCCAACCCATACTGGGAAATGGGTCCGACGTACTCAACGCACACTAATTTTTTCCTCCTTCCATTCTCTAACCATGACAAATAAATGTCACTCTTTGTTGTGTATTGTCTCGAGGGATTATTTTGAATGTTTGAGGATAAATTAATCCGCTGTGTGTGAGGGAAGAAAGTAGGATGGAGAAAGGGAAAAAAGCTTTCAAATGTTTAGAGGAGGAGAAAGAGACCTAAACAAAACTATGCTTACTTGAAATATCATCTCAATAGTCTTATCATTTTGTAAACATAACTACTCCTTTTATGGTTTCTCTCAGAGTAGTATGATGAATCGACTCTAAAATTGTGTTAGAGGGAGAGGGAGAGGGAAATATGAAATGGATAAAGGGAGAAGAGAGAGAAAGGTTTTAAATTATATAGAGGAGAAGAAAGAGGATTGAATAGAACTGGACATAATTGTAGCATCAGCTCAACAATCTTATCATGCTACTAACAAAACTACTCAAAATTATATGGTTACTCATGGAAACATGGTGAATCCACTCTATAAAAAATTGAGGGAAGGATTTTAAATCATCTATCATGTTTATGTTAAGACCTACAATTATGTTCGTTGTAATCATTAAAATAAACCTCTCTAAGATGACAAACTTTTTTTGGGGAAATGAAAACCCTAATTATGAAAGCTCTATTATAAATATAGGTTTACAAGTGGCTTTCTCTATTGATGCTCTTTTGGGCTCTCTTAATGGATTTAGAAACTTTTAAATTGAGAAAGGGAGATGAAGAGAGGGGAAGGGAGAGGGAGAGGGTGACAGAGCCCAAGAGAGGGAAGGGAGAAAGGGGGAGGGGAGTGAGGGAGACAAATATTTTAAACTATCCAAAATTTGACATAATTGCAACATTATATGAATATTTTTATCATTCAAGTAACCAAACTACTCCTATGGCTTCTTTTGGAGTAGCATAGTGAATCCACTCAAAAATTTGGTGAGAGAAAGCTTTCAAACTATTAGTCATGTCGCTTTTGTTGATACCTACAATTGTGTTTCTCACAGTCCTCAAAACACACCTCTCTAAGATGACAAAATTGTATGGCAGAAGTGGAAGAAACTCAAAACCCCAATAATGAAAATTTTGTTAGAAATCGAGGGTTCTAAGTGGCTTGCTCCATTGGTTATTTTTTGGGCCCTCTTAATGTCTTCAGCCACTTTTTTCAAATTGAGAAAGGGAGAGGCAGAGAGAGGGAGATGAGATGAGAGAGGCATAAAGGAAAGGGAGAATGAGATGGGGGAGAGAGGAAGAAAAAGATTTCAAATCGTCCATAACTAGACATAATTATAACATTAGCTCAACACTCTTATCATTGAATTGATGAAACTATTCCTATGGTTGCTTTCACAGGAGCATGGTGAATCCACTATGAAATGTTGTGAGAGAAATATTTCAAGCTGTATGTCATGGATTATGTTGATATGCATAATTATGTTTCCTACAATCCTCAAGAAACATCTCTCTAAAATGAAAAATTTGTAAGGGGGAAACAAAAGAATAGAAACCCTAATTATGTAAGCTTTGTTAGAAATAAAGTGTTCCAAGGGTCCTACTCTATCAATGCTTCTTTAGGAACACTTTAGTATTGCCCATATTTTTTTCTACTTGGTTCACATAATATACTCACAATATTCAAAGTTATACATCTCAGTGATAGCCAATTTCATTGTCCATGCAACTATATATAGGCATACCATAAAGGAAATCAATTCTATTGCAATTATCTATCTTATCAACTTATACAATCATGTTGGGATGTCCTAGGTTTATTAGGATGGCCCTATTTAATGAATGTTGTTTGTCATCCTAGAAAAG
>MU223571.1:1345192-1376918 GCA_018584345.1 Thuja plicata | reverse complement strand
TTGCATTCTTAGTCAAATGGTGAATGGGTGATAGATCAGAGTACTTTCATCTGTTCCTGTTGCAAAGATTCAAATGTTTAATCTTCATTTTATTCTCATGTCATTGCATTTTCATAACTAACAGCATCCTTGCATTACCAATCTCAGGGAGCCATAGGATGTGTGAGCTCTCGAAGTTGGCTAGGCTTAACATCTAAAATCTGCCTGAGTTAGTCCTGCCTAGGATTAACTTGGTTTTTCCTCTTCCGTTCTCAGGTTAAGAACGCACCCAGTTAGTTTAGGAAATAAACAAATTCATTGCATATCACTTTATAAGGGAGCTGTACCTTTCAATTCAGAGGAAATCTATCAACCCCATGATAGATTATCCAACTGTTGGCATCTAATTGTTCTTTCAAATTTGGGCATTTTGGGAGTTTATTCAAAAGAACAATCTGTTTACCAACAGACCTAACAGTCATTGTATAAATCCTTTGAGTAAGGTGACATTCAGGTGGAATGTTCTAAGACCTCTAGAAAGGCCACTCCTGGCAGGGTGATTAAATCCTTTAACCAGGTCACATTTAGCAATGTGTTTTGTAAGCTTTAATAGAGTTGGTTCCTAGCAAAGGTCACTTCAGAAGAGTGAAAAATTTGTAGCATGTTACTAGTGTTTTTTTCCCAATTTGGGTTTCCATGTTAAATACTGATGTCAACTTGTGTGAATGTTTATGTTGTGTTTTATTGTTAAGTTTCTACAATTTGATTACATTTGAACATTAAACTACATGTTTATGTTGTTGACTTATGCCATTACTGAGGAGTCGATCTGATTTGTTTAAAGTGCTATAAAGTTTAAATTGATACATCTAGACCCGAGGATAACTGATTCACCCACCTCTTAGTTATTCTAAATTCATTCTAACACATTTGTCAAATCACACCTCCTATTTGGGAAATTGTTCCTAAATTTCCTGAAACCTTGATACATAGGTTGACAAGATCAAAATCTTTGATACCAATTTAATATTCTTGATAAGATATTTTTACTTTATTAAATACCAAGAAACACAATGTATAGATTTATTACAACATTGGATCTAAAATAAAAATATAACTCTCAAATAGATGATGCAAAAATGGATTGCAATCCCTTTTTGATGTGAATAATTAATAGAGTAGCCATAAATAATTTTCTCTGTATTAATATAGTGTTTATTTTGATATATAACTATTTTTTATTTAATAGATATGTTAGATGGTCACAATACTTATTCTTATCAAAAGAGTTTTGGGATAAATAATGTTGTGATGGTAAATATGCTTTGGAGTTGTCATGATGCAGATTTGATTGCAGGATGATCAATTATTGACTATGTGTTCTTAGTGTGTTGCCAAGCATTGTTCTGATGAATGCAGGGTTGCAATGAATTTTAGTGGTTGTGATCTTTATGGGAGACTTAGGTATGTCTATGGATGTCTAATGCATGACTGCTACTGATAAATTGATCTTATATAAAAGTTGTGATTGGTTGAAGTATAACAGTACAACTGCTAGAACATTTATTGACAAGTGATACGTGAATTGATTAGTTTGTCAAATATATGATGAATAAGGTGATGCAATCATAGGATTATGTTTGAGACTATGATTTCTATACATATCTATGACCACAATTTTTATCATTGATTGGTGAGCATGTTTTGTAGTGACAGAACTTGGTTTAGTGAAAAGTTGACAGAGTTCTTGAGCGAGAGTTGATAAATCTTTGATCGGTGTTTGGTTTCGAGGTTGTGGTGGAATTTCTCAAGTTATTCATGATATGGAAATGTATCTTCATCATTGGAGGTGATTCTATGGTGTCACATTGTTCAATCCTAATGTGTGGAGAAGATTCTAGAGGAAGGGTTTGTTTGGTCAAAATGTGTTTGACCCCTTGTCACAAAATTCTATTTAAATTGTTGTATTGGCTGACGCAATCTTAGAAATGTGTTTTATTTATTGAATTTAGTTTTGTGGCATGTTGGATCTGAGAGGGATATTTGAAATTCATATCTATTTCAAATTTATGGCTTGATTAAGGCAGTGGACTTCAAATTTCAGTATATAATTGATGAAGTTGAAAGTTTTTTGTTTTCTATCATATGTTGGGTGAATGTGGTTTTAAAGAATGAGTTATGATCAAGCTAGGGAATAGTTAAATGTGTTGAGAAGATATTTTTTTCTTCAGTGGATCTTATCAAGAAGAGGCGGTGATATTCTATAAATCATTCTTTCTATTGTTCCCTAGCAGTTGCAGCAGGCTAAATCCTTTAACTGGGTAGATCCTAACAGATCTTTGTTGTAAATCAACTAACAAGGTGACACTTATACAAGTGTTCAAATTCCTATAAAAAGGCTACTCTTAACAAGGTAAAGGTCCTAATTGGCCTAAGGAAAATCCCTTATCTAGGTAGCACCTAACGGTGTTGTTATAAACTCCTAACAGGGTTAAGCTCCTCATAGGGCATACTTCAGAAGAGTACATTATTTAGTGGGTACTAATTCCCACCATGGTTTTCTACCTATTTGGGTTTCCATGAGATAAGTTTGTGTGTCAAATTTGTGGATGTGTTTGCATGTTTATTATTTTCATTTTTTGCAATTATGCTTAACCTTGTGAATGGTGGTTTAAAGTTTAAGAGGTTAAAAGTTGGATTAAATGGTAGATTACTGATTCACCCCCCCCCCCCTCTTAGTAATATGATCTTAGGACTAACAATNGTAGATTACTGATTCCCCCCCCCCCCCCTCTTAGTAATATGATCTTAGGACTAACAATTCGTATCAGAGCATTTTCCCTCTTTGTAGTGAATCCTAATAGGTTGAGGTTAAGATCTGAAGATGATGAGGAAACAAGGTCCTAAATTCACAAGGAAGAACTATTTAGAGTGGTGTGGTAGAATGAAGCTTTACCTTAAAGGTATGGGTAACTGCAAGTACTCAAATTATGTAGTAAATCTGTATGTTGCACCTATTAGAACTCTTACTGTAGGTCAAATAAGAGAGAAAAAAAGAGAACACTACATCTATGGAAGCCATTGTGAGTACCTTATTTGATGCAAAACTTATTGATGTCCAAGATGTTACAAGTAGTGGTTGTCCTTACACCAAAATATTGACCTATTCATGCCTGATATAACCACTAGACTTATAGAATCCACAAGAGGTTGTTAAAACATGTCACAAATCCCATGCGAGATGCTAGCCCACTGCCAACAACCCCCCTCCTTGCATCACTCATCATGGCATGCTTGATTCAAACCTGTGACCAAGCTTTGATACCATTTGTTACAAGTAGTGGTTGTTGTTGCACAAAAATATTGACCTATTAATGCTAGATACAACCACTATACTTATAGAATCCACATGAAGTTATTAAACCATGTCACAAATTGCATGAGTGACGCTGGCCCACTACCAACACAAGATCTTGAGACTGCCTATGATATGTGGGAAAAATTGAAGCTAGTATATGGTGGCGATAAGCATGGTAGAAAGCTAAGGTTGATACTTTTAAAGGGAAGTTTGATGACATAAGGATGGTTGAAGGTGAGAATACTGAAAAGTATGGCCAAAGAATCAAAGAGGAGGTTGCTGCTATAAAGAGTGTTGGAGGAACAATCGAAGAAGATGATGTGATAATTAAAGTGTTAAGGACCTTGTTACGTCTTTATGCCATTAGAGTTTCTTCTATTCAAGAATTGAGATCTTTAGGAACTGGAATTGTTACTCTTGATTCAATAATTGGAAAGTTAATTGCTTTTGACCTTAGTAACTATAATAATAGTTTTCCATTTATATTTAATCTTCATTTAAGGCACAAATGTCTCTTATGTTGGTCTACTGAGAGGGGGGTGAATAAGACAAACTCAAATCTTAATACTTAAAACTTAGCTCACTAATTCACTTGGTAGAACTGAATACAGTAATAATAGACTCACCAAATAACTTAATAACTTAAACAAAAATACATCACATAACATGAAAATCAATCATTCAATATTAGTTAACACCATATTTAATGAGGAAACTCAATAAGGAAAAAAAAATTTGTGGCAAATGTGACCTGGAATAAAAATGTACCCTTCTAAAGTATGCTTAGTTAAGAACTTATCCTATTAAAGATTACAAACACATTTGCTAGATGTGACCCTATTAAGGGATTTACCTCAGATCTGTTAAGAACTTCACCCTATTAGGAGTGGCATTTTTATAGGTCTTTAAATACTCTTTTTTTAATGTCACCTACTTCTAGGATTTACAAATAGGACTGTTAAATCCACTCGATTAAGATATTTTTCTCTGTTACAAATGCTAATAAGAAACAATAAAACTTAGATCTATAAATGTAGTAACTACCTCTTCTTGGGTAAGATTATTTATGCTCAAATGAATACTAGCATCACATACTCCATTGATCTCTTCTTTAGACTATAGATTCTTCTCTTTCTACTTCTCTACTTTGCTTGGTAATTTTGTTCTTGAGCTTCTCAATTCAACTCGCTAGCATTGCTCTCTCATAGTTCTTCATTCCTTATATAGACAAATATTTACCTCTTAATATCATTTCTTAGGTTTTTCATGTTTTGTGCTCATCCATTCGATCATCATCTTTATAAAATTCATCTCGGTAAACCGTTTACCCTTTACCTCGTAACTTCAAGTTTTCTTGAAACTCAAAAAATTAGGTTTAACTGCTTATTCTTTTCCTTAGATCTTCTTAGTGAATTTTCTCGCTCGTAGATCTTATAACAAATTTCATTTATCCTTAGCAACCTTGAGCTCATCATATATGTGTATTAAATTTTATCTTATCATCATTTTCAATCAATATCATGTACTTGATAACTTTCCTTGCAAATTGGAAACTAACATCGTTCACTGCTCGGTGCCTAACTAATTCTTGGTGCTCGGTAACTGAAACTGACTAACACAACTCTATACTAAGTATCTTTTCTTAGCTTGGTAGAGTAGCTCTTTTTTAGTCATAACTTAACTCTTTCCAATCACTGACTTAATCAATCAAATGTGCTAACTTGCTAACATCAAATATATAGTAGCAAACAACTATATTAACATTACTTCATCATTGTGTGGTCTGTATTTGTCACCCATTTAAATTCTTCTTTTTCTTATGATATGGTAACTCAAAATGAATTAGTAATCAATGTGCTGACATCAATGACAAAATAACAACTGATCTAAGTAATCAATTTGTTGACATCAATAACAACTCTATACTAAGTATCTTTTCTTAGCTAGGTAGAGTAGCTCTTTTTTAGTCATAACTTAACTCTTTCCAATCACTGACTTAATCAATCAAATGTGCTAACTTGCTAACATCAAATATATAGTAGCAAACAACTATATCAACATTACTTCATCATTGTGTGGTCTGTATTTGTCACCCATTTAAATTCTTCTTTTTCTTATGATATGGTAACTCAAAATGAATCAGTAATCAATTTGTTGACATCAATGACAATAACAACTGATCTAAGCATTTCTACAAACATGTATACCTATTATCACTTGGTCTTCATCATATCCATCAATTGATTAACAATCTCCCTCTTTGGCATTGATGATAACACTATAGTATTACTATAGAAATTGTTTATGGTAACTTTCAATACTATCAACCTCTATCATTACTCCCTCTGAATTGATAGTTCTATTTATAATTCAATCCTTTCTTTTTGATCATCAAACTATTCTCCCTCTTGGAAAAATATTTTGATACATACATTCTGATTCTCCTTCAAGAGTAAATAGTATCAATTCATTCCCTTTCTCTATCATAAATATCTCCCTTATGAATAAATACATTAATTGAATAATCTCCCTCTTTGACAACAATGCCAAAAAGTCATACTTTTGTAAGCTTCTTCTAACATTGGATTATACCTGACATGTACTAATAATTCATTTCATACAGAAATCTCCACACAACTTCAAGAATCACCTAAAGTGTGTCATGCTAACATCAATTCAAAAATTGATATTCTAATAAATTATAGAATTGATGTAGCATGCCTCATGCTCTTAGTTTATATTGGATTGGGGAAGAACCCATAATTTACCTCTGAGATACTCAAAAGCATCTTTCAGTAGTGTCTTTGTAAAGATATCAGCCAATTGTTCCTTTGAATTGACATACTCCAATATCACATTTTTCTCTTGAACTTGTTCTCTCAAGAAGTGATACTTGATAGAAATGTGCTTGGTCTTTGAATCCATAATTGGGCTCTTTGATATGTTGATAGCACTTGTGTTGTAATAATAAATATTTATAGGATCTGAGATAATCTCTTGCATACCTTCAGGTAGCTGTTTGATCCAAAACAATATTTTCACAATTCATGGCAGTAACAACATATTCTCCCTCGGCAGTAGAATATGAAATGCAACTATGTTTCTTCCTTATCCATGTGACCAATCTATCACCTAGGAATAATGCTCCTCCACTAGTAATCTTATTTTCATCAATATTTCCAGCCTTAGTTTTATTAGTGTAGACTCGTAGATCAAAATTACCTCCTTTTGTTGGACAATAAACCAAAATCTCCAATTCCCTTTAGATATCTAAAAATTCTCTTAACTCTAGACATATGTGTTTCCTTAGGATTAAAATAAAATATTCCAACAATCCCAACAATGTGTGCTATATTAGGTCTATTGTGAACTACATACTGCAATTTACCAATCATGGATCGGTAAAGAGTATTAAGCACCTCTTGTGTCTCATCTTCTTTTGACAATTTACATCCTGTGATCATCATTATTCTAGTAGGCTTGGAATCTTTCATACCAAAGGATTTGAGGATCTCTTTGATATACTTAGCTTGTGTTATATAGATCCCTTCTGCAACTTATTGTATTTGTACACCTAGAAAGAACTTAATCTCTCCAATCATTGACATATAAATCTCTTTTCTTGTTTCATCTGTAAATTCCTTACATAATGTGTATTGCCTCCAAAAATAGCATCATGAACAAAAATTTCAGCAATAAAAAGCTTGTTGTCACTGTCATACTTCAAATAAACATTACTATTGTCAATTGTTCTTTGAAATCTTATTTTGATTAGATAATAGTGCAATCTCTCATACCATGCTCGGGGTGCTTGCTTCAAACCATAAAGATCTTTATGTAACTTACATACCTTGTTATTATTTATGCTCTTAATGAATCCTTTAGGGTATTTAATGTAAACTTCTTCTTCAAGTATCCCATTCAGAAATGTAGACTTGACATCCATTTGATAAAATTTGAATTCTTTGTAAGGCACATAAGCTAGAAGTATTCTAACTCCTTCCAATATAGAAAAAGGTGCAAAATTATCTGCATAATCAATACCTTCTTCTTGTGCATACCTTTGCAAATGAATCTTGCTTTGTTTCTGATAACTTCTCTATTTTCATTCAGTTTATATCTAAAAATCCATTTAGTGCCAATAACATTTTTATCATTTTGCCTACGTACTAAAGTCCATGCACTGTTCCTTTCAATTTGATCAAACTCTTCTTTCATTGCTTTCATCCAATCTTCATTATCTAGTGCATCTTTAAATTTATTTGGATCAAATCTAGATATAAAACATGTATTGTCTCTTACCTTACTTTGTGTCATCACTCCAACATCTTTATTTCCAATAATCTTACTTTGGGAATGGTGCTTTCTCACATACTTTTCTAAAATAGGCTCGGTAGGTCTCAGTGCTTCATCCTCATCAGTCGATTATTGAGCTCTCTGTTTAGATTCCTCCTTGGTAGGTGCTCTCGGTAAGGTGTCAAAAACATCAGGTTGTACATATACAAAATTTTCATAATCATCAAGTTCCTTTTTACTCTCTTAATCATTCTTTTCTGCAAACTCATCAATTCTCACACTTTCACTTTCCACCATTTTGTTAGTATCTTTATTCAAACATTTATAATCTCTACTCCTTGTAGAATATCCTAAGAATATCCCTTCATCCCCTTTAGAATCTGTTGGTTGTATTCCTGGTTCTGAATTGTTTGCCATAAAATTTTGTGATTCTCATGCTCTTTTCTTTCCTAGGTTAGAAGTATCTCATCCTCGTATCATCCCTGTGAATTTTTCTAGGTCTTTAGGTAAAAATCGACATGAAAATTTAAAATCTCAAAACCCTAGGTCCTGTTCTAAGACAAAATGATAAAAAAACCTAAAAATGTTCATCAGGTTTCTATTTTGGCATTACCTTTTTCAACAACTTAAGTCATGTGTCTTTTGTCATGGTCGCCTAGTCGCTTGATCCTAATAGCATATTCCTTTTTTTCTTATGAGACTTGGTGATTAACTAGTGTCAAGATGTATCTTAAGGAAACAAAATATTCCTTATGTTTTATGAGACTTGGCGGAGCCCTTTAGTCACAAAGTCTCCAAATAAAGAAGCGCGTCAGCAATCAACAGCAGGGCAAATAGTTGAGTCGCGGTGTCGCGTGAAAAATCTAGTGGTTAGTAGATTTTTATGAGACTTAGTGATTGCTTCAGATGTGTAGTCTCTGATTTGGTTTGTAGTTGAGTGATATGTTAAAAGTTCATGTCGCATAGTATCTAAATGAGATGACATTTAAGTGAAAGATGCAGAGACTTTGTGACAAACCGCATGTAGTTTGGGATATAAGGCAGTTGGGTGGTCGCCAAATTATGATACTGAGTCAGTTTTTACTCAATGATTCAGAGACAAATGATTAGAAGAGACACATGCCCACAATGAAAAGATAAAGGTTAGTCACGTGGTCTCCCAAAAGATTGAGGTCATTTGGTGATTAAGAGACAGAGTATAAAGTGTTTTGTTATCGCGTAGTCTCTGAATAATTTAAAGGTATTAAAGAATACTCAACGACTTAGCGGAGCCATTGAATGAAAAGGTGAAAAGATCACTAGTGGTCGCAAAGTCTCTAATTAAAAGAGAATAAAGGTAAAAAATTTCACGACAATGAGATAAATGTTTGTCACAAATTCCCTGAATTAAAGTCAGAAGTTGAAGTCAGTTATGTTGTCTCTGAAAGATTTATCAACTAACATTTGTAATTAGTGATTGAGCGACCATGGTTAGTCATGGGGTCTCGTAAAAAAAATAACATTTAGTGACATGGAGATAACTGTAAAAGACAAAGATAACTATCAATCATGGAGTCTCCAAATAAACTTTGAGTTAAGTGTTTCATCCACCGACTTTGATTCTCACAGTTGCATGATCACCAGAAGTGAACTATGGTTAGCCAAGAAGAAAAAATAGCATAGTCGCTAGATCTCCAGAAAGATTAAGCGTTATGAAGTTGGGTCAGTGACTAGGAGATGCTTCACAGTCGCATGGTCGCTAAATCTGAAAATTTAGAAAAGGCGGCAGTTGTTGACATGACAATGTGAAGGATTTGGCATCCAATGAAAATCCAGAGAATTGATTGTTGTATGAAAAGGGTAGTTGAGATGTATGACAGATAACCAATCATATGAAGACATGTCACCCTCTTTGAATTTTATAAGGGTTTTTTTGAAAATACACATATATGATTTTGATTTCCTATCACACTCATGAACTACGGCTAGGTTTTCAATTAATTTCACGGTGTGCTAAATTGAAAGAAGAATTGATGATTTTTCAAATGATGAGCTATGTACTTGAAATAGTTACCATAAAGAGTTAATCAAAGGCTCATTTTCAACTTATCTTGCATTCAAAATTACAAAGTGAGGAAGTGCTAGGTCTTCTATTTTCAGAAAGCAGAAATTGGTCAAGTTGCAAAATACTCAGTTGATTGTCAAGTCTTGAATTATTAAGACAGTGCACAGAGAAGAGTAGTGAATCCTGAAAGAATATTTGTTTCAATATCGGTAAGAAAGAGGACTGAAATAGAGAAAAATGAGTAGAGCAGTCAGTGTGGCTTGAACTAGTGGGAGAAGTGATGAGGTTGATCATGATGCAAAAGGGAAAAGGAATTATTCTGATGAATTCCTAAAATTATTTCCAGGTTCCACATAGAACAAAAGGACAATGTGAATGTGCTGAAAGATGATTACTGCAAGAGCAGGGATGCTAACACTCTAGGATCAATAGGTTTTTCTATTTACAACTACTTCTATAAAAATTCTGATAAAGCCATCCCAATATCAAACCCTTGGACTTGTGGTCTAGCTAGGTTAATTGTCCCTGATGTCTATATAGATGTAGACTTGTTTCTAGGTTTGGCCAGTCACTATGATGTCCTGTCTAGGACAATTAAGAAAAATGATGGCACCACCCTTTTAATTTTGAATAGAAACTCATTTATGCAAGCCTTTGGCTTATACAGTACCATTTCCACCAAAATTAATATCACTAAGCAAGAGGAGAGGTATAGGTTAAAGCCTGGGATTGCTAGTGGTCAATCACATAAATATATGCTTAAGGAGGTTAGGAATCATCTTACTCCTTTAACTGGGACAATACCCTATTGCTTCAAGGACCTGCATTTCTATATCAAGTATATCGCCTATGCCTTTTGTAGAGTGTTAGGGATAGATGGAGGAGTTGAGAAAATAAATGTTGGAATTTTGATGATGGTACTTGACTTACAAGAGGTGCATTCTAGCACCAGTTATAAATACATATAGTACACCATTGACAAGATGCATGAAGTATTTGTAGCTATGCAAAAGAAGATGAAGGATCCCAAAGAGAAGGAACCTAGGTTCTTCCACTATTCCATATTGATGCATTTTCTCTTACATTTTAACTTTGGGATCATGGATGTGAACAATTTGGATTCTCAAAGGATTTTTCAGGATAGGCCTAATCCCATTAAGTTTTGGGTTAGGATTTGGAACTATACATCCAAAGATTGTGACTACTATGCTTTTGAGAACTGGATTGTATATCCAATAATGCAGAGCATGGGCATCAGCAAGACTAGGCTCCCAATCAAGGTACTGCAACTACTGAGGCCTTGTGAGTATATAGAAAAATGGGAGGGAGATCACAACTGGGGAGATTTCTTTCTAGAAGAGAACTTCACCATGATTAGGGTATATGGATTTACACATCCACCACATATCTTACCCTACCATGTGCCATCAAGAGTTTCTGCCATGGAATTCATCTTGTAGTTTTTATTAATAGATAATGAACATTTTGCGCCACACAAGAAGGGGACCTTAACCCCTAGATAGTTCAAGATCTTTAATTTTACCATTGGCAAGGGTTCTATTGACTCAGTCAGTAAGTGGTTGGAGAATTGCAGAATGGGGGCAGCATCATATAGATACATTGACCCTAAGGGTTTCATGGCAGGAGTCAGCAAGATTTTAACCCCCACAATCCCTAATACAAATGTTCATTGTACATGTATAGAAGAGGATGCAACAAGAAACCTTCTTGATGAAGATGCAATCAAAACAAGAAGGAAGAGGATTCAGGAATTGCTGAAGCTAGAGACACAAATAAAGACAAATGTGTTGTCTTTTAGAGGCTTTTACCCTAATTTGCCCTATTTTGATAGGATCAAGGCCATGATAGATAATTTCTATATACTCTGTGAACAACTTGACAATTTTTTGGATAAGAAAGGAGCTCAACAGCCTGAGCATTCAGAATCTAAATATGAAAGTGGTAGTGATGGTGATTACGCCCATCCACCTCAATATGATCAGCCTCAACAAGATGTTGCAGAGGCACCATAGTTGCAGGGAGGAGAGGGCCATATCATTGATCTAATGGAGGCCTCTCAGCCAAATGATGTAGAGGAGCCTTCAGCCAAAAGGTAAAAAGGTTGACATAGGCCAGACTTCAACTGTTAGGCAAGAGAAGAAAAAAGATAAAGTGAGTGCTCTCATTCCTGGGAATAGGTTATATGATCATAACCTAATAAATTTGATTAGACAAGGGAAGAGGTAGCAACTAGATGAAGAGGATAATATAGAGTTTCCTCTGAAGGCATGCATTGATGAAAGATTGATACATGAACAAAAATTTCTAAATGATGACAATTTCATCAAGACTGATGAATTCAAAGACTTTGTAAGATGGCATATGAAGGAGCAGATAAGGGCTCGATTGAAAGTTGATGGAGAGGAAATAGTCACTAATGAGGCCCTATTGGCCCTACAAGCATATGACCCTGACAACGAAGATGTCTCTCCAGATGAGGCAAGGCAAATGGTATTGAACAGTGGCATATTACTTCTTGAGGGCTGGGACTTGGCTTAAACATTCATTATTGACCAAATAAGGAAGTAGCCAGACCTTAAAATGGAAAGTGAAGTGCAAATGGGTGATATGATAAAGGGTTCTGGGTATATCCCAAAGTCTCAAGATTTTTCCATGTGGAGCCTTTCTCCTAAAGACCAAAAACCTCAATTGGTAAACATTTAAGAGAATATGGTGGGCAACCACATGGTCTGGATAGTGCAGAATGTAGGAGATCTAGAAATTTCTTAGATCATGACTCACTAGACTCACTTAAATGAAGACAAGACAAAGCAATTGTCTGATAAGTGTAGCATTTTGGTTGAAGAGACTAGTGCCCTGGCCAAAGACAGGGAGTTATGGCACATAAAGATACACCAACAGAACCAGATGATTTCTAAATTAATGAAGTAACTTGAAGAAAAACCTGAGGTGGTGTATGTGCCTCCCCAACAACCCTTGCAAATTGAGGAGAAAGAAAAATCAAAGGAGGTGGGTGAAAAAGAATATATGGGCGAAGAAAAGAATGAAATAGCCCTAAATGCATTTAGATGCATTTTACAACACAGGATTGACATACTAAAGGATAAGATAGATGCCATTTTGAATGCTTATAACAAGTTTCCCACCCTACACATAGAGATAAGAGGATACATTGCTACTCTAAACACTTATTTTGTTAATTGGTCTCCTAGGGTGCAACTATTTGCGAAGCTTGCCTTTTTATAGTCTCTTAGTTCAGATTTACCTGAGGTTGTGATAGAGGTAGGAGATGAGGTTAAAAAGGTTAATGTAGCCTTGTCATTATTCAAAGGTAAGTTGAACCAAGTAGAGGCTAAGTTGAGCCTATTTTCTCCTAATTTCAATAGATTTGTTCCTCCTCTAAAAGGAGAAGATGATCAAGTGAAGGCCTTAGAGGCCTGGAGAAGTGAATCTGACAGCAAGATACCCAGTAATGAGGCATTCATTTCAGGATCAGAATTGGATGTGGAGGGCTTTAATAAGATTTTGGATGAGGCTTTCAGAGTAGAGACTGACATCAATAAATTCCTAGTAGATGTTAAAAGCATCACTGATGTCAAGTGGGAAAGGCAAAAGGCATAGGTACAGAGCACACAAAGCTTTAAGTGGCCTATAGAGGATGAAGTGATAGCATGGTACCTATTGACCAAGCCAAAGAGAAAGAAGCCTGTGGTGGAGGAGGAGATCCTAGATGAAGAGTGAAGGGGAACACTTGGCGCCTAATCATTGAGCATAGGGAGGTTAGCTATTAATGAAGATGAGTGTAAGTTAGCCTATAATGGTGGTCACTTAGTCTTGCTATAAATACAAGAAGATATCCTGAAGATTGTCAGACAAAGGCACCATATTTGAGAAAGGACAAAGAGTATCAGATTTTATCCCCTATTTTTTTCCTTCCACCACTTCTACATTCTTTTCTTTTGTCTCTTTTGTACTTTTAGGGTTAGGTTCCTTAAACCATCTGAAGCTTGTTGCATCCTAACAAAAAGGATTCCAAGATGGTTAAGGACCTATAAATAGACCAAGATTGTAAAAAATCAATGATGAAATATATTGGAAAATCTGACTTTCTAGATTTGTGTATGTATCTTCAAGCTTTTTAGCTTTTTATGTATTAAAGCAGTACCATATCAATAAAATACTGTGCAATTTTACTCTATTTTCATTGTTGTCTCTTTATCTATTGTGTATGCTCTTTTATGTTCAAATTTGTAAGGCAATTTTAAGCATTTTAGCTATAAGGTAGCTATCTAATTACTTGCATGTTTCTTTCAAGGAAAGAACTAAGTTTTGTAAGTAGTTTCAGGGAGCATAACAATAGGTTAAAGATTCGATACAGTATTATAGAGGTGATAGGATAACTTGTAAGGCATTTTATCTGAATTGCATGTAAGTTGTAAGGCATCTTACAGTATTTTTTTTTTATGTATTTCTGTGAACTTCAAATTATTGACTCTATAAGCCCATAGGATAGGCACTGGTCTAGGAATTGATTTGATAATCTGTCATCATCCAAACATTCAAATACTATTCAAACCAATTATTTTAGAATATTTTGTGTAGAATTAATTGTATTCCTAAGGGTTATAGTTGAAATTTGTTGATTTCTTGAAGACTAAATCAAATAGGTTATTCCTCCTAAATTCATAAGAGTTATAAAAGGAAAGAAGAATGCAATTCCATGTTATGCTGCTATCTGCTATCATCAAGGTATTGACTTGGATTGTCAAGCTTTTTCTTAGAATAGTCATAGTTATCTGTATTGTCATATACATATCCATTTAAAACAAAGCATTCAACACATAAAGTATAATCCACTGTAAAGATACTGTTAAGACAGTAATCAGTCATAGGTAAAACCTGCCTGAGTCAGTGGATCTCAAAAAAGAAGGAGGTGGTAATAGGTATCCCCAGTGTTATCAAAAACCTCTTCAATTAGTGTTTTTCTCTTGCTTGAGTTAAAGTGTTAAAAGGCATTCGGAGTCATAGAGTTGTCTAAGTATTCAAGAATATTTTAGAGGCCCTGCAAGAAAAATCCCTAACAAATTTTGGTGACTCTACTGGGGATTAGAGATTGTAGAGTCTGGTTAAGAAACTTCAGAATATCTCTAGTGCAAGTAGTCAGAAATCTCTAGTGTTTTCAAAAATTTTACAAATCTTTTCTGGTGGTTGTTGTCAAATTATCCTTTGATAAGTATTCATTCATCCCAAGTTACTGGGTGGTGAATCTAAAAGAAAATCTCTGAGATTAGTGCAAATTGAGTGAATATCTTTCAGAATGAATACTAGGTCAAGGATGAGAACAGATCTTGAAAAGGTATTATATGGTGGACTCCCATCATCCTCAAGGATGGAACTATCTTGGAGAAAAAAGAGAAATCAAATTAACATGGATGAGACCCCTCCAAGAGGTAAAGAGGGTAATGCTAGGAGAGATATGAATACCAGTCAGCATTCTCATGATGGAAATACTGCAGAGTATGAAGAAGCTACTAAAAGAGCTTTAGAAACAACTACAGTCACCTCTACTTCAAATGAGAGAGAAGAGACCAGCACATCTAGTTTAGATTCATAAGATCCTCCCTCTAATATGCTAGCAAACGAAGAGAAGTTCATCTTGAAATAGCTCGCCCTAGTTCAACAAATGAAAAGGGAGAGAGAAATGAGAAAGAAAAAACAAGATCATAAGGATGTTGATAAGAATAGAAGAAGATCTTCAAAGAATCAAAGTATGAAAGATACAGAGAGGTCTCAGAAGGACCAAGAAATATCAGTCACTCATAAGGCTCCTATTTCAAAAAAGGATAAAGGAAAGCAAAAGATGAGTGAATGTAGGAATCAAGAACCTAAGTTTCAAAAGCCATTAATCGAACAAATGTCCAAGTTGGACATTGATTTAGAGAAACTGAAAATTGAAAAAGAAAACATGGATAAAATGTTGGAAAAAGCACAAATGGAAGCTACTACCATTGAAATGAAGAAGAAGATAGATTTTTTACAGTCTTCAAAATATGCTTATGCTGGCCCTAAGAATATTATTGCTTCTAAAACAAAGGCTACTACGTCTAAGGAGGATGATAGTTTTCAAAGGAAACCATTACACACTGAAAGGTACAAATAGTTTAATTTTGTGGGTATCCCTGGATATCCTAATGCTTTTCCTAAAGATGTGGGTGATATAGGAGAAAAACTCCCAAATTTTGCAGGTAATAATGTTATATCTTGTGAAACACATCTAAGAAAATTTATTGATTTTGTTGATGATCTGAATATCACTCATGAAGATGTATTGATGAAATTATCTGTTCAGTCTTTAGTTGAAGATGCAAGGGAATGGTTTAGGAGCTTGTCTAATGGATCTGTTGTTTCTATGGATGAGTTGATTAAATTGTTTAAGGATCAATATGGAGAAAAAACAAATAAGGGATTTTTCTTGAATGAGTTCAACAATATTAAAAAGAATCATAATGAAGAAGTCACAGAGTTTAATACAACATTTTAGAGAGCTATGCACAAACTATTTTAGAAGATAAGGCTGGATGAAGAGGTATGTTTAGCAACTTATTTGAATGCCTTTGATTCTAAAATGGGATATGCTCTTAGATATAAAAACCCTAGAACTCTTACCGATGCTTATAAAATAGCAGTCAATATTGAAATGAATAGAAGAGTATCTGGTAAGATGAATAGGAGGGAGGACTCAAGGTTTAGTAGGAGAAATCTAAAAGAACCAGAGTATAAAGAATACAAATCTCCTTAGAACAATAGACCTTCTTATAATAATACATACAATCCTCAAAATAGAATGCAAAACCATCCCTATGGAATGCAGTTCAAAGATGGGAAGCCTGTTACTGTACTTAGAAAAGATAAGACAGACAAAAAAACTCCAGAGCCTCTTGATAAAAACTTTGTCAATTTCTGCAATGATGATACTTGGTGTGAAGCATGTGAGGCCCCTCATAACCCTGATTTTTGTATTGTTTCCTTAGATTTGAGAGTAAGTGAAGAACAAGGGAATGATGAGGGAGAAAAATGTGATTATAGTATGAATAATACTTATTCATGCCATGATATAGATTCAGGTAGTGAGGATGAAAATCATGATTCTTGTATTTCACAAAGGAGGATAGAAAAGCATCATCAACAGATCTTATCTGATAGTGAAATTGAGGGAAATGATGATCATATAATATGTTATGCTCAAGACAATCAGGATATTCCACTCATTAGAAAAGATTCAGATGAAGAGAAAGCTAGGATAACTGCTGATTTAGTAAACAAGGCTAGAAACAACTATCATCTGATAAACAGAGTAGTGGGTGGTATTGGTAGCCAGCCATCAGGTGTCTTTATAAAATAAAATAAGATAGACACTAAATATGTGCAAAAAAAGGATGGACCTAGTGAAAATATAAATAAACATAAGGTCAAGATCATTACAAAAGCCATAGAGCCAAATGTTTTACAAGAGGAAGATGTGAAAAGACAAGAGAAAGGTATTCCTATTCAAAAGATAGACAATAAAAAGTTGAAAGAATCAGCCCTGAAAGAACATAATGAAGAAAATGATGTCACTTTTGACAAATCAAAGTTTTCAAATATGAGATACACTCCAGCAGATATGGGTCAATGTTTGTCCCAGATGACAGTTAAAGTTCCATTTCTGGAAATGATGAGAATTAAAGAACATAAGGAAAATGTAATGTCATTATTAAACAGTGTACCCACAATAAAGGTTCAAAGTCCAGAGGATGTTGGTAAGAGGCCAATTACCAAGGGAAAAGAAGTTGAGGAGTTAACATCTAAAATTCCTCAAATATTCTTGAATGCAACTTCTTCCCCAAAAGTTGTTGACCCATTTTTTCTTTCATTAATAATTAATGATAAGATGCTGAAAAATTGCATGATTGATTCAGGACCGTCTAATATAGTTATGCCAGTTGAAATCATGAGGTCAATGGGATTACAAGTTGATACTCCTTATGGAAGATGCAGAGCTATGGACTCTAGAGAGGTCCATATGATTGGTACCATTGAGGCTATGCCTTACAAATTAGCAGTCTGCCCTAATGTAGTAATGACCATGAATGTTCTTGTGGTTGACATACCACCTCATTATGGCATGTTTCTGTCAAGAAAGTGGAGTGCTTCAATGGGATGTAGTATACAAAATGATTTATCATATGCTACTTTTAACATTTCTGGAGAAAATGTTAAAGTTTTAAGGGAGAGTAGAACTCCCCATATGATAGAAAAATTTGAAGACACTAACATTAATTGTTGCATTGACATAGACATGGAAAATTTCAGGATGCAAAAAAATGAACTTTATTATCAAAATGAAGAGGCTGACCCTTTGAACAGAGAATTCATCATGTAGGAAGATGGATTATGGAAAATGTACTTTGATGATGCTTTCTCTAAAGAAGGATCAGGGGTAGGAGTATTCTTGATATCTCCATCAGGTACAAATTTTAAGTACTCATTTCTATTAGCCTTCCAATGTACAAACAATACTGTAGAATATGAGGCTTTGTTTTTAGGACTTGAGATTGCTATCAAACATGGTATAAAGTGTTTAAAGGTTTATGGTGATTTTGAGTTGGTGGTAGCACAAGTCAGATCCAAATATGCTGTAAAAAATCACAGATTGAAAATGTACAAATATGCTATTTGGGATCAACTTGAAATGTTTGATGCCTTTGATATAAGTTGGTTAGAAAGGTCAAAAAATATAATGGCTAATTTTTTAGAAAATGCTACTTTAAAAAATATTAATCTGACCTTACATGGGGTGTCAATACTAGAAGTCAAAACAAGACCAGTTGTTCCAGACAACATATACAACTGGCAGGTTTTTCAAGATGATCAAGATATTATGAGGTTCATACAATGTTTAGACCATTATGAAAACCAGAGCATAGATTGTAGTACTTTTCTAGAAAATAATAATGGAAAAGACTACATTTTGGGAAATGAGGTTGTCCAGTTAAGCTCTAATTAGATTCCTAGGGGTTTGGTTGAGCTTAAAGCATTGTTTAGTAGTCAACATAATGATTCATCAAAGATAAGCAATGCCAAAGTTGAGGATTTAGAAGAAATAAACCTAGGATCTAAAAATAGTCCTCAAATAGTTTTTATTGGAAAGGCTTTGGACTCTCATGTAAGAATAAATCTGATCAAATTTTTGAGAAAATATAAACATGTTTTTTCTTGGTCATATCAGGACTTGAAAGCATATAAAGAGGACCTTTTTCAACATGAAATCCCTTTGAAATCAAATGTGAAACCATTTAGGAAAAAATAGAGGCCTATCAACCCCTTGTTGGCTCCTAAAATGCAACAAGAGTTGATGAAACTGAAGGATGCTGGGATAATCCATCCCATCAGACATTCAACTTGGGTATCTAATTTAGTGCCAGTTAGAAAGAAAAATAGTGATATCAGACTATGTGTCAATTTCAAGAATCTAAATATTTCTTCATTGAAAGATAATTATTCATTACCCAATAAGGAAGCAATGTTGCATAAGGCGACTGGTTGTGAGTTTTTGTCTATGATGGATGGTTTCTCAGGTTATAACCAGGTCTTAGTTAAAGATTCAGAGCAGTATAAAACTGAATTTACTACTCCACGGGGAACTTATGTGTATATCAGAATGCCTTTTGGGTTAATAAATGTAGGGGCAACTTTTCAGAGGGCTATGGATGTTGTATTCAAATAATTTATTGATTTATTCATGGTTAGTTATCAGGATGATTTGACTGCATATTCCAAAAGAGCCATTGATCACTGTGATCACTTGGGTAAGATTTTTAATAAGGCATTGGAATATGGTGTCTCACTAAATCCCAAGGTGTCATTTTGCAGTAAGAGAGGGGAAGTTACTGGGGCATATAGTGTCTAGAGAAGGGGTAAGAATAGACCCTGAGAGAGTGGAGGCAATTCAAAAGGTGATTGGTCCAAAGAACTTAAAATGTGTGCAATCTTTCTTAGGAAAGATCAACTTTTTCCAAAGATTCATAGCAAATTTTGTAGAAATCGTTAAGCCCATTATGAAATTATTAAAGAAGGATGCCAAATTTGCTTGGAATGAAGAAGCTCAACAGGCATTTGAAAAAATAAAGAAGGCAGTACAGGAGGCTCCAGTGCTAAAATCTCCACATTATACTATGCCTTTCTCTTTGTTTTGATTTGCATCATTTCATACAATTGCTAATATTCTGCTTCAAAAGGATGAACAAGGATTTGAACATCCCATAGCTTTTTACAGTAAGTCCTTGCAGGCTGCAGAGCTTAACTATGAAATAATGGAGAAACAGGCTTATGCCTTGGTAAAAGCTATGAAATATTTTAGGCCTTACTTGGTTTGTGCTAAAATTTAGGCTTATGTTCCTCATGCAATAGTAAAGGATATCCTTACACAGTCAGAGGTATCTGGTAAGAGATGTAAGTGGATTACCAGAATTCAAGAATTCAACCTTGAGATCCAAATTACAAATTTAATAAGAGGACAAGGCTTGGAAAAGATCATGACAGAAGAGAACCTAGATTTAGTACAGTTAAATTAGATAGGAATACATGACCAAGCTATTACCAGCATAGAAAGGCAACCATACTATACTAATATTGTTTTCTTTCTAAAAAATACTAAGTGTCCTAATCATTTGTCTAAGAATCAGAAAAGGATTCTGAAATTGCAAGCTCAAAGGTACACTTTGATCCAAGGTGACTTGTTTTGGAAAGATAAGAATGGTGTACTATTGTTATGCCCTTACAGATACCAAGCTGAGAAAGCCTTGAATGAAATGCATGAAGGAGAATGTGGAGGTCATTTTTCTGCTAAGACTACTGCCCATAAGATTTTAAGGGTTGGGTATTATTTTCCTACTCTTTTCAAGGATACTTATGAACATGTTAGGAAGTGTGAATCATGTCAAAGGTTCTCTAACAAGTTAAAATTTGTAGGTGCTTTGTTGCTAAATCCAGTCAATATTGAAGCTCCTTTTACTGTGTGGGGGATTGATTTCATTGGTGAATTTCAGGAAAAGTCTAGTGGAGGACACAGTTGGATATTAGTTGCCACAGATTATTTTACTAAGTGGATTGAAGCCATCCCTACAAAGAAAGAGACAAGCAGGGTAGTTACTAATTTTCTCATGGAAAATATTATAACTAGATTTGGTGTACTTGCTAAGTTAGTAATGGACAATGCTATGAGTTTCAGATCAGAAGAAAAGAAAAGTTTCTGTGAAAAATATGGGATCACAATATCATAGTCATCACCATACCACCCACAGGCTAATGGACAAGCTGATTCTAGCAATAAGAGTATATTGAAGATATTAGAAAGGACTCTAGAATAGAATAAAAGAACATGGCACACTAAGTTGAAATTAACACTTTGGGCTAATAGAGTAATACTCAAAAAAGAAACTGGTAAATCTCCTTTTGAGCTAGTATATGGACTACAAGCAAGGTTGCTAATTAATAAATTTATTGCCAATAGGTCAATTTATATAGCAAGAACATTTAGATGTCTCTGATGATATGCAAGATAGAATGGTGCAGCTGATTGAATTGGATGAAGTAAGGAGAAATAGTCAAAAAGAAAAAATAAAATTGCAACAGAAGATGAAATACCTTTTTGACAAAAGGGCTATTGAGAGAAAATTCCAGGCTAGTGACCTAGTTCTCCAATGGAATGCAAGAGCAGAAGACAAAGGTAAGCACAAAAAATTTGAATCTTTATGGCTAGGTCCATTTATTGTCTCAACAAAATTTGGCAAAGACTCTTATTTATTGAAAAATATGGAGGGAGAAGATTTTGAGTTTCTTGTGGATGGGCAATTCTTGAAGCCTTTCTTTAATTGAGGATCAAAGTAATGCACAAGTAAATATGTATCATATTGTGAATACTTTCCCTTTGTGTTTGTAAATACTATAAATAGTTTCCCTTCTATTTTAGATTATTTGGCTTCCTCATCATTTTTTGAAAGGTCTGCAACCAGAGATTTTGTGGTTCTTTGCCATAAACTGTTTTTAGTCAATCCTTAGGTAGAGCCACTGTTGGTTGTATTACTAGTTCTGAACTATTTTCCCTAAAAAAAATTTATTCTCATGCTCTTTTCTTTCCTAGGTCAGAAGTATCTCATCCTCATATCAACCTTGTGAATGTTTCTGGTTCTTTAGGTCAAAATCCACATGAAAATGCAAAACCTCAAAACCCTAGGTCCTGTTCTAAGCCAAAATGATAAAAAACCCTAAAAATGTTCATCAAGTTTCTATTTTGGTGTTACCTTTTTGAGCAACTTAAGTCATGTGTCTATTGTCATGGTCGCCTAGTCGCTTGATCCTACAGCATATTCCTTTTTTTCTTATGAGACTTGGTGATTAACTAGTGTCAGGATGTCTCTTAAGGAAAAAAAAATTCTTTATGTTTTATGAGACTTGGCGGAGCCCTTTAGTCGCAAAGTCTCCAAATAAAGAATCATGTCAGCAATCAGAAGCAGGGCAAATATTTGAGTCACGGTGTCACGTGAAAAAGCCAGTGGTTAGTAGATTTTTATGAGACTTAGCGATTGCTTCACTCACGTAGTCTTTGATTTGGTTTGCAGTTGAGTGATATGTTAAAAGTTCATGTCGCATAGTCTCTAAAAGAGATGACAGTTAAGTGAAAGATGCTGAGACTTCATGACAAACCACATGCAGTTTGGGATATAAGACAGTTGGGTGGTCACCGGATTACGATGCTGAGTAAGTTTTTACTTAGTGATTCAGAGACAAATGATTAGAAGAGACATGTGTCCACAATGAAAAGATAAAGGTTAGTCATGTGGTCTCCCAAAAGATTGAGGTCATTTGGTGATTAAGAGACAGAGTATAAAGTGTTTTGTTGTCGTGTAGTCTCCAAATAATTTAAAGGTATTAAAGAATATTCAGCGACTTAGCAGAGCCGTCAAATGCAAAGGTGAAAAGATCAACGGTGGTCACGAAGTATCTAATTAAAATATATTAAAGGTAAAAGTGTTCATGACAATGAGATAACTATTTGTCACGAAGTCTCTGAATTAAAGTCAGAAGTTGAAGTCAGTTGCATTGTCTCTAAAAGATTTGTCAACTAACATTTGTAATCGGTGATTGAGCAACCACAATTAGTTGTGGGGTCTCATAAAGAAAAATAACATTCAGTGACTTGGAGATAACTGTAAAAGACAAAGATAACCATCAGTCGCGAAGTCTCCAAATAAACTTTGAGTTAAGTGTTTCATCCTATGACTTTGATTCTCATAGTCGTGTGATCAGCAGAAGTGAACTATGGTTAGCCAAGAAGAAAAAATAGAATATTCACTAGATCTCCAGAAATATTAAGGGTTATGAAGTTGGGTCAACAACTAGGAGATGCTTCATAGTGGTGTGGTCACTGAATCTAAAAATTTAGAAAAGGCGATAGTTGTTGATGGGACAATGTGAAGGATTTGGCATCCAATGAAAATCCAGAGTATTGATTACAGTATGAAAAGGGTAGCTGAGATGTATGAAAGATAACCAATCATATGAAGACATGTCACCTTCTTAAAATTTTATAAGGGTTGTTTCTGAAAATACACATATATGATTTTTATTTCCTGTCACACTCATGAACTACGGCTAGGTTTTCAATTAATTTCACAGCATGCTGAATTGAAAGCATAATTGATGATTTTTCAAATGATGAGCTATGTACTTGAAATAGTTACCATAAAGAGTTAATCAAAGGCTCATATTCAACTTATCTTGCATTCAGAATTACAAAGCAAGGAAGTGCTAGGTCTTCTATTTTCAGAAAGCAGAAATCGGTCAAGTTGCAAAATACTCAGTTGATTGTCAAGTCTTGAATTATTAAGATAGTGCATAGAGAAGAGTAGTGAATCCTGAAAGAATATTTGTTTCAATATCGGTAAAAAAGAGGATTGAAAGAGAGAAAAATGAGTAGCGCAGTAAGTGTGGCTTCAACTAGTGGGAGAAGTGATGAGGTTGATGATGATGCAAAAGGGAAAAGGAATTATTCTGATGAATTCCTAAAATTATTGCCAGGTTCCACACAGAACAACAGGGCCAATGTGAATGTACTGACAGATGATTACTGTGAGATCAGCGATGCTAACACTCCAGGATCAACAGGTTTTTCTCTTTACAACTACTTCTATAAAAATTCTGATAAAGCCATCCCAATATCAAACCATTGGACTTGTGGTCTAGCTAGGTTAGTTGTTGCTTATGTCTATATATATGTAGACTTGTTTCTAGGTTTGGCCAGTCACTATGATTTCATGTCTAGGACAATTAAGAAAAATTATGGCACTGCCCTTTTAATTTTGAACAAAAACTCATTTATGCAAGCCTTTGGCTTATACAGTACCATGTCAACCAAAATTAATATCACTAAGAAAGAGGAGAGGTAAAGGTTAAAGCCTTGGATTGCTAGGGGTCAATTACAGAAACATATGCTTAAGGAGGTTAGGAACCATCTTACTCCTATACTTGGGATAGCACCCTATTGCTTCAAGGACCTGCATTTCTATATCAAGTATATCGCCTATGCCTTGTGTAGAGTGTTAGGGATAGATGGAGGAGCTGAGAAAATAAATGCTGGAATTTTGATGATGGTACTTGACTTACAAGAGGTTCATTCTAGCATAGTTATGACTACATATAGTACATGATTGACAAGATGCATGAAGGATTTGTAGCTACGCAAAAGAAGATGAAAAATCCCAAAGAGAAGGAACCTAGGTTCTTCCACTATTCCATATTGATGCATTTGCTCTTACATTTTAACTTTGGGATCATGGATGTGAACAATTTGGATCCTCAAAGGATTTTTCAGGACAGGCCTAATCCCATTCAGTTTTGGGTTAGGATTTGGAACTATACATCCAAAGATTGTGACTACTATTCTTTTGAGAACTGGATTGTATATCCAATAATGTAGAGCATGGGCATCAACAAGACCAGGCTCCCAATCAAGCTACTACAACTACAGAGGCCTTGTGAGTATATAGACAAATGGGAGGGAGATCAAAACTAGGGAGATTTCTTTCTAGAAGAGAACTTCACCATGATTAAGGTATATGGATTTACACATCCACCACATATCTTACCCTACCATGTGCCATAAAGAGTTGCTGCCATGGAATTCATCTGGAAGCTGTTATTAATAGATAATGAACATTTTGTGCTACACAGGAAGGGGACCTTAACCCCTAGACAGTTCAAGATCTTTAATTTTACCATTGGCAAGGGTGCTATTGACTCAGTCAGTAAGTGGTTGGAGAATTGTAGAATGTGGCAGCATCATATAGATACATTGACCCAGAGGGTTTAATGGTAGGAGTTAGCAAGATTTTAACCCCCACAATCCCTAATACAAATGTTCATTGTACATGTATAGAAGAGGATGCAACAAGAAACCTTCTTGATGAAGATGAAATCAGAACAAGAAGGGAGAGGATTTAGGAATTGCTGAAGCTAGAGACACAAATAAAGAGAAATGTGTTGTCTTTTGGAGGATTTTACACTGATTTTCCCTATTTTGATAGGATCAAGGCCATGATAGATAATTTATATATACTCTATGAACAACTTGAAAATGTTTTGGATAAGAAAGGAGGTCAAGAGCCTGGGCATTCAGAATCAAAATATGAAAGTGGTAGTGATGGTGATTATGCCCGTCCACCTCAGTATGATCAGCCTCAACAAAATGTTGCAAAGACACCATATTTGTAGGGAGGAGAGAGCCATATCATTGACCTAACAGGGGCCTCTCATCCAGATGATGTAGAGGATCCTTCAGCCAAAAGGCAAAAAGTTGACATAGGTCAAACTTCAACTGTTAGGCAGGAGAAGAAAAAAGATAAAGTAAGTTCTCTCATTATTGGGAATAGGTTATATGATCATAACCTAAGAAATTTGATTAGACAAGGGAAGAGGTAGCAGCTAGATGAAGAGGATAATATAGAGTTGCCTCTGAAAGCATGCATTGATTAAAGATTGATACATTAACAACAATTTCTAAATGATGACAATTTCATCAAGACTGATGAATTCAAAGACTTTCTAAGATGGCATAAGAAGGAGTAGATAAGGACTCAATTGAAATTTGATCGAGAGGAAATAGTCACTAATGAGGCCCTATTATCCTTACAAGCATATGACCCTGAAAACGAAGATGTCTCTCCAGATGAGGCAAGGAAAATGGTATTGGACAGTGGTATATTGCTTGCTGAGGACTGGGACATGGCTTTAACATTCATTATTGACCAAATAAGGAGGCAACCAGACCTTAAAATGGCAAGTGAAGTGCAAATGGGTGATATGATAAAGGGTTTTGGGTATAGCCCAAAGTCTCAAGCTTTTTCCATGTGGAGCCTTTCTCCTAAAGACCAGAAACCTCAATTGGTAAACATTCAAGAGAATATGGTGGGCAACCAGATGGTTTGGATAGTGCAGAATATAGGGGATCTAGAGATTTCTCAGATCATGACTCACTGGGCTCACTTAAATGAAGACAAGACAAAGCAATTGTCTGATAAGTGTAGCATTTTGGTTGAAGAGATTAGTGCCCTGGCCAAAGACAAGGAGTTATGCCACATAAAGATACATCGAAAGAACCAGATGATTGTTGAATTAATGAAGCAACTTGAAGAAAAACCTAAGGTGGTGTATGTGCCTCCCCAACAACCCTTGCAAATTTAGGAGAATGCAAAATCAGAGGAGGTGGGTGAGAAAGAAGATATGGGTGAAGAAAAGAATGAAATAGCCCTAAATGCATTTAGATGCATTTTACAACACAAGATTGACATACTGAAGGATAAGACATATGTCATTTTGAATGCTTATAACAAGTTGCCCACCCTACACAAAGAGATAACAGGGTACATTGCTACTTTGAACACTTATTTTGTTAATTGGTCTCCTAGGGTTCAATTGTTTGAGAAGCTTGCCTTTTTAAAGTCTCTTAGGTCAGATTTACCTGAGGTTGTGACAGAGGTAGGAGATGAGGTTAAAAAGGTTAATGTAGCCTTGTCATTCTTCAAAGGTAATTTGAACCAAGTAGAGGCTAAGTTGAGCCTATTTTCTCCAGATTTCAATAGATTTGTTCCTCCTCTAAAAGGAGAAGATGATCAAGTGAAGGCCTTAGAGGCCTGGAGAAGTGAATTTGATAGCAAGATGCCCAATAATGAGGCATTCATTTCAGGATTAGATTTGGATGTGGAGGGATTTAATAAGATTTTGGATGAGGCTTTTAGAGCAGAGATTGACGTCAAAAAGTTCCTAGTAGATGTTAAAAGCATTACTGATGTCAGGTGGGAAAGGAAAAAGGCATAGTTACAGAGCACACAAAGCTTTAAGTGGCCTATAGAGGATGAAGTGATAGCATGGGACCTATTGACCAAGCCCAAGAAAAAGAAGCCTGTGGTGGAGGAGGAGATCCTAGATGAAGAGTGAAGGGGAACACTTGGCGCTTGATCATTGAGCACAGGGAGGTTAGCTATTAATGAAGATGAGTGTAAGTTAGCCTGTAATGGTGGTCACTTAGTCTTGCTATAAATACTAGAAGCTATCCTGAACATTGTTAGACAAAGGCGCCAGATTCTAGAAAGGACAAAGAGTATCAGATTTTATCCCCTATTTTTGTCCTTCCACCGCTTCTACATTCTTTTCTTTTGTCTCTTCTGTACTTTTAGGGTTAGGTTCCTTAAACCATCTGAAGCTTGTTGCATCCTAACTAAAGGGATTCCAAGATGGTTAAGGACCTATAAATAGACCAAGATTGTAAAAAATCAATGATGAAATATATTGGAAAATCTGACTTTCTAGATTTGTGTCTGTATCTTCAAGCTTTTTAGCTTTTTATGTATTAAAGTAGTACCATATCAATAAAATACAGTGCAATTTTACTCTATTTTCATTGTTGTCTCTTTATCTATTGTGTATGCTCTTTTATGTTCAAAATTGTAAGGCAATTTTAAGCATTTTAGCTATAAGGTAGCTATCTAATTACTTGCAATTTTCTTTCAAGGAAAGAACTAAGTTTTGTAAGTAGTTTTAGGGAGCATAACAATAGGTTAAAGATTTGATACAGTATTATAGAGGTGACCGGATAACTTATAAGGCATTTTATCTGAATTGCATGTAAGTTGTAAGGCATCTTATAGTATTTTGTTTTTATGTATTTCTATGAACTTCATCTACAGACATTACAGACATCATTCTATAATAATCATCTACAAATAAAATAAAATATCTCTCTCCAAATTAGCTTTGTGTTCTCATGGGACCACATAGGTTGGTGTGAATTAAATCCAAAATTCCTTGTGGAACATAAGTGTTGGTTGAAAAAATAGATTTAGTCATTTTACCCATTTGACATTATCTACACATAGTATTTTCATGTTTCTCTAATCTCAGTAGTCCTCTGACTCTATTCTTTTTACTCACTTTGATTAAGTTGTCAAAATTAACATGACAAAGCCTTTTGTGCCATAACAAAACATCTTAAAATTTAGCAAACATGAAACTCTCTATAGAAGTATCAAGATAAAATAAGTTACCGCTAGAGTTTTCTCCAGTAGCAATCAAACTCTCCTTCTTATCAAATACTTTCAATATTCCTTGTTGAAATTCCAGTCAATGATCTATGTTATTTAGCTATGCAACACTCAACATATTATACTTTAAGCCTTCAACCCAATAAACATCATCACATCTTGTGTTATTTAGTAGAATTATATAACAGTTTCCTTTCATATTATATGGAGCATCATTACCAAATCTAACAAATCCTTCATCATGCTTCTCCAAGGAAATAAAATTTAGTGTGTCACTATTCATGTGATGTGAAAAACCACTATCTATGATCCAAGTTTCATTTTTACTTTTGATAATAGGGATCTTGGTTCTTTATTTTTGCCATCAGAATCATCTTTAATAGCAACATACAGAACGTGTTCATCATCATTTTCATTTGAATCATCATCACTTAGTCCTTCATTAGAAATATGACAAGATTTTTTTTTTGTAGTCTATGAATCTCTTGAATCTATTCTCTTTTTTTTCCTTATCTCTATTATCTTTCTTCTCCTCCTTATCTTTCTCAGGGCAGTTAGATGAAATATGACCAATCTTGTTAGAATCAAAAAATTTCAAGGGTAACTTACCACTGTATCTTTCTTTACCTCTTTGAATCTCATAGCCAAAAAAGATTAAAATTCTCTTTCATTCTCTTTATTTTCAGCATATAACTCTTCTAGACCACTTCTACAACTTTAAAATATCTCACTAGCACTACTCACATATCCATCATTAGCTCTAGATTCCTTAGATCTTCCAATCTTCAAAGATGACTTAAATGAAGACTCAATCTTAGATGTAGTAGGTAGGCTATTATCAAAATCATTAATATCAAATGCAACTATCTTACCAATAGTAGCATTAAATTTAAAACATTCGTTTGAGGAATGCATGTCAAATCTTTTATAGAGGATACTCAAATAGCATAACTTTGTAGCAGGATTCTCAACATTTTACTTGTAACATCTTCTTCTGTTATGGTTCCACCAATTCCTCTAATAGAGTTAATAATATCCTTAAGTATAGTGTTGTATTGTATTATGTTTTCTCCTTCTTTCATTATCATTGAATCAAATGTACTTCTCAAACTTTCTACTTTTTCCTTCTGAACATGTCGATCTCCACCATGGGTAAAAATAAGCTTATCCCATATTTTTTTTCAGTAGTACATCCATCAAGCTCATCATATTCCTGATCGGTAAGTGTAGAAACAATCTCAATCATTACTTGTGTTTGTTCTAGCTATGTCTTTTCTCATTAAGTGTCAAAGGTGGAGTTGTAGGTGCAACATATGCATTATCAAGAAAATGAAGTCCATACTCTTCTATACAAGACACATGCAGTGTCATTCTAATTTTCCATGTAGAGAAATAATCCCTATTCAACTTTGGTGCTTCCCTCCTATACATCTTTACATCTTAACTCAATTCCTTTTAAACTTAACACTTTGGAGTAACAATCTCTCATACCAATTGTTGGTCCACAAAGAGGGGGGGATCAATCCAACAAAATCAAATCTTAATAATAAAATTATAGCTCACTGATTCACTCGGTAGAACTGAATACAATAATAACCAACTCATCAAATGACTTAATAACTTAAACAAACATACAACTCATAACATGTAAATTAATCATTCAAAATCATTTAACACCATATTTAATGAAGAAACCCAATCACTACAACATTTGGGGTCAAATTTTGATGCCAACTTGCGATGACACTACCATTTGTGTGTGATTTTTATGTTTCTTTTCAAGTTCCCCTGATGCTGTCATAATAGCGATGATACCATTGTAATTGCGACACCCTCTTGATTATAAAAAAAGAAAAAAAAGAAAAAGAAAGGCTCATTTGTGATCGAGCTGTGCATGTGAGCGGAAGTAAACTATACCATTTTGCACATGAAGAGGGCTCTTGTTGTATTGAATCCAGCTAGATATCACAACTGAAGAATCCAACAGCTCGTTCATCACACCCCTGGGCCAGTTTGCAATTTAGCTAGTTTCCTTCATGTTTAGGGTATAGCCACCACGTACTCATCAACAAGCCACCGCGTACTCACCATTTGAGATATGTCTTGTATTTTATCCTTTGGTTAAGATCATATTACAGATATTAGTCAATATGATGAACACACACCATAATGAGAACATACACCATAATCTACAGAAACCCTAGCATAAAGAAAGTGATGCTTTGTCACGGGAAATATGCCACTATTGTCTCACTGAAGCTTTGACCCGTCATATGCCCATGAATTTTGCAATGGTTGGTGTCTTTTTAAACTCCTCATTGAGGGATTGAACAAACTGTCTAGAACCTGGACATTCATGATCTTATTATCAATTTCAATATATGTCTTGTATTTTAGCCTTTGGTTAAGAGCATATTACATGAATAGAGGTGTATACCCTAAGATGGCATGTTGATATTATTCAATATGAAAACATACACCATAATGAGAACATATGTTGTAATCTACAGAAACCCTAGAATAAAGAAAGTGATGCTTTGTCACGGGTAGTATGCCACTGTTGTCTCACTAAAAATTTGACCCTATCTATTGCAGGTCAGATGCCAATGAATTTTGAAATGGTTGGTGTCTTTTTAAATGCCTCTTTGAGGGATAGAAAAAACTGTCTAGAACCTAGACATTCATGATCTTATTATCAATTTCAATATATACATTGAATTATATAGTTTTTCACTATAGATGCTTGAGGGTGTTAGTGTTTTTTGCTTTAATTTCTCACTGGCCTTCTGTCACATTAAAGAATCAGATGTCTTCTCTAGGAGCTGAGGTCGAGTCTTTTCTAATGTTTGGGCTTGCATGTCCTATTTTGGTTTTTTAGTACAAACTTTCTCTACTTTAACAGCTTGAGGATGGTAAAATTTAGTTTATTCCTTCTTGTTTCAAATGCTATACTATTGACTTACTAATGGCATGGATGAATATGGTTTGTTTCCCTACGGTGGAGGAGCTTGTGCTCAATAAGAGCTACACACATGTTATTGTTCATGTATCCTAGGCTACATTGCTGATTCCACAATCCTGATAGGTTAGAAAGTCCTTATTTTAGGTTATTTTTGTGGTTGGTGATTCTTTCCTTACTAGTGTTTTTTTTCTATCTGGGTTTGGTCATTTTTTGATTGTTTGTGTTTATCATGTGTGATTACTTCTTAGATGGTTGCCTTGAGATTCTACCCTTTGACCTTGTTGAGGGATGTGTAATCTTGAAAAGATCCTTTGAGTAGTCAGTGGTGTGGGATCCCCTACTAGTTGATGGGGTTTGTTCTTTTGTAGCCTTTGTTCCCTGGTTGTTGAGGTTTCCTAGTTGTGAGAGTCTGAGTATGGATCTTGGTTTGT